>WBNH01008177.1:102969-130183 GCA_013401255.1 Urocolius indicus
TGTTTTAGTTGGTATTAAATTGTTTTCTGTTTTCTTCCCCAAGCCGAGTAGCCTGGTCTGTTTTGTCCTGCACCTTAAGCGGCAATTAAGCCCTCCCTGCCCTTTAGCAATCCTTTAGTCTTCGGTACTTGAGGCTAATCGTGGTCTTTTGTTCCCTGATGGGCAGAAACCACGACACCCCAGAAGGAACTTCTTGTGCCAAGGGGAATTGGTCAATGTTGTTTTGTACCAAAGGGCTTTTCATACATGTCTATACACTCCTGTAACAGCACCTAAACATAAAAAAACAGTGACCTAAGAAGTGACTCTGCACTTTCTGTTTGCAGAAAGTAGTTCTGGACGTCACAGAAGACACTCGGTTTCTTTAAAAAACCCTAAGAACAGGAAGGAAACATGGACAAGTTGATAAGCATCCACACTCTTAATAGTAGGACTGGTAGGAATTTGGGTTGATTTCCTGGACAAAAGCCCAGACAGGAGAAACATGAGTAGAGAACAAGAACTGAGTCAGCAATCTACTGAATAGTTATTTGTCCTAGTTTTCAAATACTCACTGAAGGTACTCTTACTCCAGCTCAACTGTATCTGTAAGGGGTATTAACACATGTAACGTGTTACATGTGGAACTATTCAGATAAACTATTCTGGAAAGAAGAAAAAGTACCTTATGCTGACACAATACCTACTACCAATGGAGGCAGCAAATAAAGGAGCTCATTCTAGTGTGTTTGTTCTCTTTCTTTAAGAAAAAATAAGCTATCTGGTGTAATTTCGATGCAAAGACCAACTACTACGTCTGTGGCTGTGACTAACAGGCAACACAGTACTTAAGATTCATCTGATGTGCACAGACAGCCAGGTATCGTCAACACTGAGAAAATGCAGGCCAAGCTTCTCAGCAGAGACTGACTGCTACATGTGGGAGCCAACCACTAATCTGTATGCCAAAGATGTACGTGGAAGTCTAGCCGAGAACTCTGTACAGGGGAATCAGATGTAAACACAGAATGAACACTGCTTTATCCACTTCTAAAATCCCCAGGTATACTGATATGAAAAGCATGAAAGGGTCTTCCAGTA
The DNA here is from genome assembly GCA_013401255.1 of Urocolius indicus. Lineage (NCBI taxonomy): Eukaryota > Metazoa > Chordata > Aves > Coliiformes > Coliidae > Urocolius > Urocolius indicus. The sequence goes on from WBNH01008177.1 coordinate 104,050, forward strand.
CTGACATGCATGCTTTTAGAAAAAAAAGCAGACAGCGACAGATTTCTAAGTCTTAAGACACATCGATAATCAGTTTTGTGAATTTGGGATGTTAGAAGCGAGCAGAAGTAAAATCTTGGGAGAAGAGCTGACCTGTCAGATAACACAGGAAGTCCTGACCTATGTGGACAGGCAAGCAGCTGTAGCAAAGGAAACAAGAGTACGAAGTGACACAAGCCTTGCCTTTACGAAATACTAAATCTAATCTCTATTTTTATCAAGTGCTAGCTAATCAGTAATAGCTCAGAAATTTTACATCAGATTTTACACGTTTACTAAACTATTTTGGAAAGGATTTGCTCTGCAATAGCGAAGAAAGTTTTACTTAAAACCAAAGCTGACTGCTCAAAATTGCAGAAAGATTTCAACACAGCACAAGGTTTCCCAATCCTCATGTTCACAACGGCTCTGACACACAAAAAAAAAAAAAACCAAGGAAAAGTGAAAATACCAAGCACTGCCTGTCAGTCAAGGTAAGGTCACAGACTCAAACACAAAAAGTTGTTCTTGACACAGCAAATTGGTAAATCTTAGAACTCCTTGCTACAGGATGAGGATTCACAGGGAAATCAGGCAAATCCACATGATAAATCCATCAAAAAGTTTGTTTTAAGCACATGAAGCCGTCCTCTAGCAGCCCCTAAGTGCCAGTACACTTCTATCATACAGTGCTTGAATATTCACACTTAGTAGCTGTTTTCTTCACAGAATGGTAGTGGCTGGAAGGGACCTCTAGAGATCATCCAGTCCAACTCCTCTGCTAATGCAGGTTCACCTTGATTAGGTCACACAAGAACGTGTTCAGGTGAGTTTTGAAAACCTCCAGAGAACCTCTCTGGGCAGCCTGTGCCAGGATTCCCTCACTCTAACAGTAAAGTAGTTTTTCCTTACGTTTAGGGGATAGACATTTTTACATAACCTTAGAGTCCTCTCTGAGGAAGGACCTTTACATAGTAAGGGAGTCTAATTGAATAAAACCAAAACAAAACAGGGAAGAAGTTAAATGATCATGAGACATAAAATGAAAAAAACACATAGAAGATAAGAGATGAAACAGAAAACTTCTCAGAGGCACCAGGTAAAGCACTCTGACAACACCAGTAACTCCCCAAAGGCATCCAAGAAGCCAGTACGCACTACCCTGAGATGCTCTGACCAGTGACTTATGCAAGAGGACAAGGAAACACAAAACCCTACAGCTGCCAGAGTCTCATTAGCCAAGTTTTTTCCTTCTCCCCTGAACAGCCAGCTTCGTTGGCACCAGGAGGTGGTCCTGCAGCTTGGCCATGCTTCAGACTCAAAGAGTATAAATAGAAAGGTTAGGGACAGTCAAAGCCTCAGTAAAAGATGTTGCATCCTGGCACATTTGGTATACACAGGTTAGGATTTCATCCTGCATCAAGTGAACCATACCATGAACACGCCTACAGCACAATTCTCAGTCTGCCCATCAACTTATCTCCAGTGAAACACACAGAATGTGCTGAGCATAAGCCAGTCCAGAGCTTCTTGGTCTCTCCACTTCAGGCAGGTGGTCTTGTCAAATTACGCATGGGAAGGACACATGGGCAAGAAAACTGAACAAGTGGAGCACAAGAATGTGAAGATGTTTCTGTAGCATGGCTTGGAGGCAGACTGGATAGATACTAGTCTACTAGGTTACAAAGAAGAGAACGGTCAGGGAGTCTCATGGGACAGAAGCTAAAGTAGTAGCTCCACAGTGAAGGAAGGATTCTGAGACAAGAAGGATTTCTAGTTGACTCAGCCTGGTTTATGTTATAGCTGTGCTGGAATCCCAAGTTTAAAAGGCATGATTCATCTTTTTCTAGAGACTCAAGGAAATCAAAACACTCAGTGTGCCCACATTTTGATTCTTACATATAGACTAGAAAAAAAATCCCTTAACCAACGACTATGATTTTGACCTTCTTCCATGAATAATGTTTAAACTATCATGCAGCAATTTTGTGTCATGGATTTCCATTGCCAAAGTCAGAACAGTAAGACCAAAAGTTTAAGGAAAAAAAACCAAACAAAAAAACCTCCTCAAAATCCCATAGTACTCTCCCCAAAAACACCAAAAAAATCAAACACAAAACAAAACCACCACCACATACACCTGAAAAAAAAAAAACCTCCAAAAAATAATGCTACCAAATATAGGATGCATTGCTACAGTTTTCCTCCTAAAAAGAAAAAGAATGACTAGTTTAAGTCCTGTCTCCAATTAGTTTATATTCTCATGCACATACCTATCACTCACCTCAACTATCAACTTCAATTTGGAAGTTAGGCTTGTGACATTAAGTGTCACTAGGTTTCTTGTAAGCCTCAGTCCTGAGAAATACAACTTAGAAAAATTAAACAAACAGATCTTGTCTCTTACCTGTGGAGTGACAAACAGCAGTTATTGTAACCACTAAAATACATTTCCCAAAACATTCAGTATTTCTGGTGTCCAATTGGTTAGGCTTTCTGACAAACTGCTGTGCTACCTATGAGCAAGCACAGACTGATTTCTCTCACCTCAAACTTTTCACTGGTTCTTGATGTTTGAATTCAAGCTTGGGAAGGCTGCAGTCCAAGATTCCTACAAGGAGGACGTGAAGTCAACATGAAGGTTGCTTCCCCAGGCTAGCTTAAAACTACATTATAAATTTATGCAGACAGGTGACAAAATCCTTATATTTTTTTAGTGCATGCTATATAGCAGCATTTATGGTGGATGAAAAAATGCACACATTCCATTTAAATAAGAATCCTTTGATTTTTATAGTCTCACTCACCAAGATAACGAGTTTTACTTAAATAAAATTCCACTTAGTTACAGTTAAATTGTATAAAGATAGAACAGCACAAAACCACTGAAAACAGGAGATCTGTAACCATCTCAACTACATCACTCTCCACAAAATGTTCAATGTAACTCTAGATACCACATTTTATTAAAATTCTTTGGCACACAAATTTCTGCTCCAGTACTTGTTAAAATTGATTTATTGCTGTCAAATAAATCAATCTGTGTGTTAATCTGCCTAAGTTGACCTAAAGTTAGTCAGAAAGAACTTTTATCAAGTCATATCATTTTGGTCCACGAGGGAGTTTGAAATCAGAGCTTGGGAGCGATCCACTATAACATAAACATTACAACACGGAAACAGCAAGGAATGCAGAAGACTTCTCCTGTAATCCACTTCTATTTTCTCTGCTTCCCTTCATGTTGTTAAGAGCCTAAAAGTTTCACTAAATGAAGCATGTGTTTATCTTGGGAACTTGTGTCACTAGTATTGTTAAGCACACAGCACTCATGTGCCAGCTTCAAACTGACATTCATGGCACTCCAGCAGAGGAGACAAGGTTTCTAAATTACACAACTCATACCACAAGTAGTACAAGAAGACAAAAGCTGGCTCAAATGCTACACGTATTACATTATGTACAGTAAGTGCTGGTACTACTTCTAAATGAGGTCCTATACCAAACAGTTTAAAGCCTTCCAGTTGTATGGCTTCTTTATTCAATATTTCCAACAGAAAGCAGAATTGATTTTCACTAAAAGACTACCTGCCTCCTCATATAATCAATTCTCTAGACAACTTACCAGATCGTTCAAGATTTTCACCACAACCAAATCAAAAGTTCAAAGATGAACAAACACAGTTGGACAATCACCGAGGAGAAGCAGTTTTAGCATAAACATCCTGCATGTTTGCTGAGGAACTGGATCATCACCATCAGCACAATATGCCGATACAGGCCTATTACCTGTCACATCCCCTGAAGATGCAGCCTGCAATGCAAGCAGCAGTAATGCACACCTTCTGCACCTTTCCTTTTTATGTCTGCCTAGTAATTAACTTTAAGTGCCAGTAATTCTTGATTACTCCATCACTAATATGACTAAATGTCATTCTACAATAAGCATTACACAACAATGCTTTGGTCCACCCCAAATACCACCACTGCTACCTGTGACTTTGAATGCTGTAACAAATAATATGCTTACAAACTGCTTGCTTATTACAAATAGATTACCACTCAATTCAGGATTCCCTTCGGCTTGAAATGAGAAAGTGCTCAAATATTCTGCTACCTCAGAACAGGAAGGAAGCACCAAGCTTTAGTCTCTAAATAGGATAAAGCTTCTCAAAAACTACTAAGATTTCAGGTGGTACTACAAGAACTACTGGACACATCACACTTATTGCTAAAAGAACAGGAATGTGGAATTGTACGTTTTCAAGGATGACCTTAGAGGGCACAAAACACTCATGTGAGTCTCAGAAGGCAGATAAGCCCTCAGGCACTTGAATAATAACGAACTGTTGAAACAGAGCCAAGACACGAGTTTTCAGAGGAAAACAGTCATGAGTTCTCTGATCATGCTTTGTTTTTCACAATGACTTTATTGTGATGTGTAACAAGGGAGTATTTGAACCAGTTATCTGATACTGAAAAAGTCAGCTGGAAAGGGCTTACATGGAAGGAGGAAAAACTAACGTCCTTCTGAGAGCATCTTACACCACTTTTCCAATGTGTCTTAACACTCTGCTGCTCAAAACCCAAAGCGGACTTAGGTTACCCACAGTCATGTAGAACTGCACTGTTACATTAACTCCGGCCTGATGTGAGTATTCAAGATTTTTCAGTACTGTCTCCAACAGTCTTGCGCATTGTCTTCCTCTCCCTACACTAACCCGTACACTGGAGTCCTTCCAAATCAGTTGACACAACCGGCATTTTCAAAGGCATCACACACTAGTTAGATGCTTCTGTCCAAAACATCTATGTAAGTGCTGCGAAAACCAGACAGCCTCTCTCACTCTCTAACAAGGATCAGCTTTTGAAATTCTGAGTTTGCCTTCACAGCAGAAGACAGGAAATACCCTACCTTTAAAATCTAGCATGTAACATCAAGGTCAAATTAGAAGAGTTTTATAGATACAGTAGCTAAAACCAATACACATATTCTCAATTATTTTAGCAGCAAGTTACCGCCTAATAAATCCAACACTGGAGTTTGTAACACAGAAAGATTTAATGTTTTATTACTGATGTTCCTTCTCTTCTCTACAGTCCCAGTTGATACAAGAATGCCAGACATCTATGAAAAAAAATACTGAAAAAAACCTTTATATCATTCATAGCAGTGAAATGAATAATTCATAATTGATGAAGTGGTTGAAGAAATTTAGTATTCCTTTTCTATACCAAATACATATTTGAAAATGCCCCTTAAAAAAATCTGTACAAATCAAGTCTAAATACCTAGCAACTTCCTTCAGTGCATTAGCGAGGCTCACAAAAGGGAAAGGATTTTTATAATACATCCATTATTGAACTATTTCTGTAATGCTGCAGAATTCACATGGCTGCCAATTATTAAAAAGTCACAGAGCGGGAAGTCAAAGAGCAGTAGCACTTAACCATGGGCATTAAGATCATCAGGACAGAAGCCTTTTTTCAGCATCCTCCTCTTAGCTTGGACTATATAAAGGTCAAGAACCCACTAAATAAAGCTTTTGTTGACTTTGTTATGCTTTTCTCAACTCTCAGGACACCAACCTCAGAAAATAATCCATTTAGTTCCCCACTGGAGGTCGAGCAGGCAGAAAGCCAGTAGCTGGCACTCTGTCACACAGCTACTTTAATAAGAATTATGAATAGGTTTCTTCCTTTTATTTCTATAGTCATGTTCCATTAAAACAAAAAAACTATTTGCCTAAAAGGTTAATATTGACAACAGCAGAACATTGCTGTTGTCAGCCTTGTAACGTCATATGGTGTTCTAGGGAATACATAGATAGACAAATAATTACTTAAACTATCACAGTTTGCAGAGCATACTGTTCTTCACAAGTAAACTGATTGCATCACCAGAAAGTACCAAATTCCACCACCACAACCTTATCTCCACAGCACTAGTATTTGTTTTAGAAACACACGCTCACAAATTCCACCAGCCATGGAGATCAAGATATAAATTAAAGCATCAGGAAGGAAAACAAACAAACAAATATATCCTTCAGTTTACACCAGGGAATGGTAACCACTAAATCTCAGGAGCAGCCCGCTAGGAAGCACAGGGCAGTATTCTTGAGAACAAAAGTATATCTTGTCAGTTGAGAGACTGAAATGTACATCCAGTGGCTCTTCATCTCAAGTCCTACTAGTCATCCACTTCCCTGTTCCAAATGCTAAACCCCTTTTCCCTGCAAGTTAAAGCTTGCCAATACTAACAGGACTGAGAGTATAGCCAGTCTCTGCTATACTTATCTTTGCAATGCATGGCTTTTTAAAACAGCTCCCATTGCAGACTGGTAAACACAGATATAAATATTTCTGGTACAAACAGGTGTTAAAGATTAACTAAAGGAATTTTACCACTAGCTAAAGGAATTTTACCAATCAGATTTAATCCAAGAAACAAGAGATGGTATTTGCTCTCAGAAGGCAACTTTTTCTGCTTTAATTCAATTATTCCAGTTTCATCAGTAGTTCTGCATTTTATAAAAACTCAGAAACAGTGCATATACATACATATGTGGGCTTGAGGTCCTCATTACTATAACAGGTCCCAAAACCCAGCACCACTAACTAGGCAGTTTACAAATGAAAAAAAAAAAAAANTGTCTCCAGTCTTAAAACGGTCCCCAAAACCCCGCACCAAAACTGAACGATTAAAAAAAAAAAAAAAAAAAAAAAAAAAAAAAAAAAAAGCACAAATAAGTGCCTTTTAGTAAAGCCTGCATAACTACGTGACAAAAACATTCCATACAGCAAGAAGGTCCACAGCGTGTTCCCTCCAGAACAGCCAGTTTAATTCCAATATCCATGAACATCCCATTTACTAAAACACACTTATGACAACATTTTGAGAAAATCATACTAGTCAAGCAATTAACATATCCATCAGTAAAGAGCTAAAACAGAAACCTCTCCAGAATGGTGTCATTAAAATAGAGAAAAGCCCACTAAAGGTTCCTGCTGACAAGACAACCCTTACCTAAAGGCTATAGAACTACCGAACACACCCAGTAATCCATCTCCTAATGGTATCTGCAGCATATCAATTGTCATCTTCTAAACCTAGGCGGAGTAGCACAATTGACCTTGGCTTCCAACAAGGAACAGCAGTCTCTGCAACCCTCTAAGCAGGTGGAACCAAACAGGTCAGGGGAATGAGTGTTTAATTTGGTTAAGAGGAGGAGGAGGAAAATTGTATTTACGGCCTAGCTACACCTTACCTTTCAATATATGCAGATGATCATAATTACATTTAGAAAAACAACCACCGAGGTTGGCAAAGACAGATACACTTTTACAAGACCTATTTAAACGCAGGCACTGTTGTAACATTGTGACATCTATACATTGTGTAAGTTTTGATTTCAGCATTTGATGAAGAAACACCAATGCTAGCCATTTTGAGGAAAAAAAATAACTGCCAGAAAGATGGTAAGACCGGCAAAAAAAAAGGAAGTAGCCTTCCCTGCAGCAGGTCCCAACGTAAGTTTGCAATGTACCGAGATCTGCTGGCAGAACACCGCAATAGCCATTTTAAGTATTCAGACATGACTTTCAACCCATTCTGCAAGGAAATGGTCTACTCCCTTGCTTACTGCTGTCTAAAGGTACCTTTGAGCCAATGATTATAGCTCTGCCTGTGCCGACACACTCTTCCTGTAAATAGTGCCTGACTATTTCCTGTTCTCACAAGGGCTTAATTAGTCCCGTTCACAGAGCTACAGCAGCTGGCACATCCCAGCAGACTCCACTGCATTTTCACAGCTACTGAAATACATCTGAACCAAGCTGCACATTTTTCTACACTGACAGTTACACGTCCTGTGAACCTCAGATCCACCTACACACTGAAGACAGCTTTCTCAAAGCAATTTAATCGTAAGGCAGCCCTGAGAAGTCCTGAAACATTTGCTGACACACGAATAGTTCACTGAAGGCCAAAGAAATCTGCACAGCCATTAAAAAAAAAAAAAAGAAAGAAAAGAGGCTCTCTCCTCCACTAACGGAGCAGCAGAGATCTGTTACTCTACAAGAGTAATCATAGCTATATGCAACAGCAAATACAACCGCCATCTAATTTTGGTTAATACCCATCATCCCTACAATATATGTATATCATCTCCTCAAGAGACCATTAAGATACAAATAATAAAATACAACATGTAAAGTAATTTTCTTCCTACCCTGGTCGTATCCTAACTCAAAAGAGATGCCACTTTAAAAACAGTGAAAGACAGCATTATTTCCACGAGGTTCTGAACATGTCAAAGAGGCTATAACGGAAAGTCATGTTAAATCACGGGCAAATTGAAGTTAAACACATACTTCCCCTTCAAAAGTCTGAGAACCTTAGTTTTGCCAACACCTCCTCACTTTAAGTTCTTTGCTGTTTCTCAAATCAAGCAGCAGCAGTACAAGCTGTGGCACCTCCTTTCCTGGGAAAGGCTGTCTGCTTATCACCACACCAGCTGTCACATTGCAACGTGGTAAGTAGTCTGTACACAAAAAGAGATTGCCACCGAGTCCTGAAAGGAAACCTTGAGATTTAGCTTCGAACTGCATCAAGATTTTATGCCACACCATTGAGACAAACTTTCCAGAAAATATATGTAGTCAGCGGACAAGATAAACTCCACCTCAGTTTTACAGTTATCTGATGATAAAAGTCTGAATCTCTTAATTCTGTCACATAGAAGGCTGGAGGTCATTCTTTTCAAGACACTGCAAAAGAAACTACAGGGAAACAACTCACCTCCTGCTTCTTCTTGTTTACACACCGATCTGTAGTATCCTATTTTAAAAGGAAAGTGTTCCGGCAGTAGGAGCACGTTCAAATAAACAAGTTAAAAACATTTCCAGAAATCTGTTTTCTGAAAAAGCAGAACTAGTACCCTGTTTGTTTCCATATTCTTAATCTTTGAAAACCAGTTTTGTTATTGATCTTGGGTCGACAAATATATTGCCTTGAAAAGTGGAGGCAGCTGGCCATCACACAACCAGCAGAAATGCACTATCCTGTAGAAAAGGTATTTAAAATAAGTTTTATCGGAGAATGACAGTTTCAAGTAAATCTTTCCCTCAAACAGTCCCCAATACTTTTCAAACTCACTACCATTATCTTGTGTAACATCTTTTTAAATCTACCGACACTGTCTGCCAGAAGATTCACTGAATGACTCACACACAGACACTTTCAAAATCATAAATACTCAAAACTGCTATTTCCATTTCAGAACTACTTCTATTTAAGCGTTTGAACTCCTGATGGCATAATAATCCAACAACCTCCTAAAGCTTCCTTATCAAGCTTTTCCTCATGCAGACAGAATCTCCAGTGAAGAAAAGCAAGCTTTGATTTTTTGCACAGCATCTCGGACAATACGGTTACACAACCAGAAACCTGTAAAACTTGGAAAAAAAACGTAACGCCTGATATTGAGTATCCGTTGTACATGAATGCTTGACACAGCTCCTTGAACATGCAACTGAAGACATAACAGCAGAGATTCAAGCATCAGAATCACTGGAATTACATGCCCTGCCAATTCCCATTACTTTTCCTTTATGACAAATCAACAGAACCTCTTGCCTAGAGCAAGCCCGGGCACTCCAGACTTTTTTATCCAGTACCCAGGAGTCAGGCTTCAAGTTTGAGTCTTGCTTGCATTGCCAAAACCACTGCACGCTAGTCACTTGAGCAAACTAGTAGTAATGCCACCACCAGTTCAATGGCACTGACACAAGTCTATTGGTGCAAAGGCTGGGGTGGCAGGGGGAACAAGGAAGAGACCTTTGTTTGTGTCTGGCTCTCTTTGAGACCTGATACAATTTAAGCCCCTATAACATTTTATATTCATGTTTGCAAACATCCATATAACAGAGAAGAATCTGTTGAAGGAATTTTCACCATGAAAGGTTTTGCACAAAAAGTATGCCAAAAATAGGCTCTCGTCTCTCACAGCAGATTACTTTTTCATACCTGACTTATAATTAGAAAGCATCATTTTGAAAACCTGGTCTGAACTGGGATGCAGCTTTTACCTCCTCTAATTCCACTTTGGTTTTCCACATTGGTAACTATTCTCTGTGGTTTTCCCCATAAACAACTTTATCCACAGGCTTATTTAACCAGATTTAGTTATAGGCTCAGACAAGGGAGTCATATCCGTATTTCCTCAACTAATCCTACACTTGTAAGACAACAATAAACTTCTTTCAAGTTGCCTACTAACACACTCAGTCTTCATTTAGGATTATGTGTCACAGTACAGATGGAAGTTTACACATAATTGGTTATCCTGTAACCTAAGAGCCACAGCATAAAATCTTCACAACTGCAACTGGCTAGTATCCCTTTAGAAAAAAAGGGAAGCCAAACCCAAAACACCATCATGTCCTTTCCTGTATAAACAATATTAGCTCACAGCTAAAGATATCAAGGAAAGCAGACTGTGTTTTATAACTGCGCTGCACCCATAATTCCATGGCACACCATCTAACTTCTGTCGATCGTAAACGTACATTGCTGCAGCAGCTACCACTAAATTTGAAGTGGTCTTGTTAAGGTTCTGTAGAAAGCAAGCACCTTGCCACTGAAATGCTACAAAAAGGCTTCTGAAAGCTGAGGATCTTTACAACGTCATTTGGAGTGTACTGTGCAGTACGCAGCTCTTTGCTGACTTCCAGATCTGTGAAAACACAACCAGGACATAACCAGAAATCTAGTACTCCCTGACGCTGATTACAGTAAGGGGATGAAAGCAAGAGTTTAAACTGCACATTAAAACCTCAACTCTTGAAAACCAGCTTATGTCCAGAAGGGTTTGCACAGAAGACCTGGCCAATTTCATCAAACCCGGTTCATTCTTAAAAAATATACAACAAGGTTGTGATACAAATGACGATTCAATACCTGAAGAACTTCAGCACGGAGATAAGATGAAAATGTATCTTTAAATAAGGAACAGTGTGTGTAACAGTGCTTTTCTGCTATCATAACAGGTGCATATGATAGTTTATGTACACAATGTGACAAAGCTTGTATGTCAAATAAATTGTAGTTACCTGTTAACGGTTTTCCTGAACATAACCCAACGCACACGCCTAACTAAAACTGACTTGTAAGGCTAAAACAGGCACTTTTGTGTTTTTAAAGCCGACACTTGCTGGAAAAAGCTCAGTTAAAAACAACAGCTGTCCTGCCTTTGTTTTCTAGCGGGTTAATGTATGTTTCAACATCTTTAATGATCACAAGAAAAAAAAAAAAAAACAAACCACAACACCTAACAATTCACATAAACAACAACAACAAAAAAAAAACCCACCCTAACAAACTTTAACAACAGTTTCATTTAACTGTCGCTTGTTGGGAATACCAAACTGTGGTACCCCAAATGCAAACCGTGGAACACCAAACACTGGGGTCAAACGTTTACATCATCTGCTGTCGGTAACTCCAGCGTTTACAGGTATGTCCACGCGCACACAGGGTGCTCTGTGAGCAAGGCAAGGTTCCCGCATTGTGCAAGAACAGGAGCTACTGTCTTTACCGCCTCCGTAAAAGGATTTTAAGAGCGGCAGCAGACCTCCCTGTCCTGACGAGCAACAAGTGTACAGAAGGCTACGATCGAGACCCACTTACAGCGCTCTTGACCCACTTACAGTCCTCCACTGGCCTAAAGCCTCTTCCAGTCGAGCACTTCCAAGGGCTCCTCCGTGTCCCTAGGCGAACACCCCGACCGCGAGCCCGGCTCCGCTCTGCCCCCAGCCACCAGCCCGCAGCACCCGCTCCGCCCGCGGGGACCGCCCGCCGCCGGCCTTACCCCAGCGCCGACGGGGCGGCCGCTGCCCCGANCCACCGCCGCCGCCGCCTCCCCGGCCTTGTCGCCTCCTCCCGGCCCTACCGCGTCATCATCGCACGAGGCCGCGGCCGCCAATGCCCGCCGAGCCAGCCCGCCTGCGCGGGCCGCGGCGGAAGGAAGCGCGCGGGGCTGGAGCGGGGCTGGGGCGGGGCGGGGCGGTGCGGGGCGGAGCGGAGCGCCCGTCGGGCAACGCAGGCGCACGGGGAGGAGCAGGAGGAGCAGGAGGAGCCGGCGCGCCTCGGCTCAGGGCAGCCGCCGGCCTCGGCGGGTGCGGGGTGGGGGCCCCGCTGGAAGGGCCCGGCCCGGCCCGGCGGTGTTATCCTCCTGGAGGGGGTAGGGGTCGGCTGGGCGGCGGAGCCCGGTGCCTCCAGCGATGGGCGGCGGGGTGGCGGGGGTTCTCCTGTGAGACCGCGTCCTCCGGGCCCTGGGCGGGCGGCAGAGCCTTGCTTGCCCTCGCTCGCTACGGAAAGCAGTGTCCCGGGGAACCCGTGCCCACGCAGCCCTTCCCGAGAGGGCCCTCCGGCAGTGCCAGCTCAGAGCCGTCCCGGCTGAGGTTGGAGAGACGTCCCCCGGGGGCCGTGGCAGCTGCCACAGGCCCAGCTGAGGCGAGGAGAAGCCTTGCTGGACGAGGCTGTAATGCTCGGGACTTCACCTCGTGCTCCAGGACACGGAGGCTGCGGCGTGCTGAAAAACCTGGCAGCGTTACCCCGCCTGGTGCTGCTGATGAAGGCGTCGGGAGCCTGGCTCTTGTGACAGGGCCTGGACGCCTGTGTCTGGTGTAGAGGCACGGAGAGGGAACACCAAAGAGAACATCAAGTTCCTCTGCCAAGTAATGGGAAATGCAGTCCAAAGAGCAGGAAAACCTATGCGGCGTGGGGAATCTCAGCTTCTGATATTACATCCTTGGGGGGAAACGGTGGGAAGCTGACACCTACATGTTGTACAGTCGAACCACTCAAAATACTCTGGAAGTGCTGTCCTGTTAAGAGGACAACCTTGGATTGCCAAGGAAAGCTATTGGCTGACGTGGGAGGACTTCTCTGTTGCATAGTTTGCATCTGCATCCAGAAATTTTAGCTCAGACACTTGACTGTAAGCAAGATAGTTGGTGGAAGTAAAATTAGCCCCATAGATGACTGTCACAAACATTTTGGCCCTTAACAACCACCGGTGTTAAAAACATAGTGCCTGTTCCTTAAAACCCTGGTTATGAAACAATTATTCCCTATTGTCCCCTTTAACGTTTCCTCCCTCTCATTTGCTAAATTCTTCATTATTCTGCGGGGAGCGCTAGTACATGTATTTACAGTTTCATCAGTCAAAATGTGCTTTGACAGACGTGGGGGCAGCAGCACGGAGAGTAACAGCTGTGGTGGCTGTTCCAGCTCCACCCTGTGCCTGTTGGATGAAGTATTTCCTGCCTCGACTTTCGGTGTTTCATCTGTAAAATGGCGCTAATGATTCGTACATATTTCGAGCTTCTTTGGTGAAAAACGTTATTAAAAACTGCATGTCGTTTTTGTCTGTCATTTCCTGTCACTGGAGCTTTGTACATACTAAGCCAATTAAGAAGGAAATCGAGATAGGAATACCGTTTCATTAAGTATTAAGTAAAAAGGAATAAGGGTGGTTTCTTCTGCTCCGAGAGCCTGGAAATCAAAGAAGGAAAGCTGTGCTCTGCCATTTGGGCAAAGTGTTCCTTCAGAAAGACACATTTTAAAAACCCGAGTTATGTGCTTCCTGACCATTTATAGAGAATTCCTACAAATTGTAGCATTACTATAAAATGTCCATTGCCTTAATACGGCCTCTGAATGGCTTCGTCTTAAATGCATAGCCCTGTGTTTTTTGAAAGCTGGCGGGTCATTATTGCCTCCATTGTTGCAAGGGAGAACGAATTTTCCCAGTAGTCAATGAGACTGGGACTGGCCAGGATCCTCACAGCGAGTGTCAGAGGGCTTGCACCCTAAAAGGCTGTTCTCTATGTTTTCTCAGCCCAAGCAAGGCAAGGCTAAGCACTTGTTCAGCTCCTCAGGAGCCGTGAACCAGGCAGGGCTACAATTAGCTGCAGCACAGTGATTCTGACAGTCATTAAGCAATGTGGGGTCTACACCACATTGGGTTTTTTTGTTTGTTTTTGTTTTTGTTGAGGTTTATTTTTTCCCCCTGAAAGGCAGGATTGAAACGTGTCCTCGCATGGCAATGCCTCATCCTGCCCATCCCGCGTGATCACCATGTGAAGGACTGACACAGCTACATGGCACTCGAGGAAGAGCCAGAAAGCAAATTATGATTCAGAATAAAACTGCCCTAGGGGAAGGAAGAGCCTGGCCATTTTTTTTTTTTAGTTTTTTTTTTTTTTTTTTTTTCAGCATATGCCTTACTGTTGCAAGCTTTTAAACTGTTTCATCTCTATTGGCAAACATATTCGAGCGGCTTCCTCCTGAATTCCCCCGGATGGCTGCCACCATGTGACAGCACCACGGGGCAGCGCTAATGGGGAAAGGGCCTGGGGGAGGGGTTATCACCTCCCTGCTCCCAGTGGAGCCGCAGCCCGCTCATTCTCTTTCTGTTCCCTTCCTTATCATAGTCTTCATCCCTTCCCAAATAGTCAAGAGCCTGACCCCTCGCCTCGTGTTCCCTCAGGCTGCAGAAGGCTGGTGCTCGCTGCAGTCGGAGCTGTTGCTGGTACCACGGGGCCGTCAGACCCAGCTTGCTTTGGGCAGGCAGCGTGGAGAAGTAACTGTGACACTTAGGGTGTGTATCCAACAGGAGTGTCACAGGGCAATATTTAGTGCTCCGTTTTATAGCTGCTGCATTTTATCCTCGCTCACGGGGAGAACTCCCGTTAAGGAAATGCTCTAAGTCATACCTTTTGGAATCCTAATACAGGAAAAAAAAAAACAAAACAAAAAAAAACAAAACCAAAAGTGATTTCAACTGTCATGTAAACAGAGCTATGAAAGAAGAGGGTATAGTAACAGCTTCAGGTCCTACAGAAGAAGACTGACAGCAGGTTGAAGGATGAGCATGCTGTGATCATTGAATTATTACTGGGGGTTTTATTGCTATTCGAGGATTTACAAGGGCTGACCATGATTCTTTTGTCCTTTCTGGTATGTGTCCTTTTGGCCATGGAAACCTGTTTTGCTTATCTTTGAGGCTGGTTATATTTAGACTTCAGAGCTGGTACATTCACAACATGGCCCAGTCCCAAAGCCACCAGCTATCTACACTGGAGCCAGGGCAGGCCAGGTCACCTGCTTAACCGTCCCTGCACACAGCAGCCTTTGCACAGAGGGTATTGGTGCCTGCACTGCCCTGGCAGCGGATCGGGACACGGCCAGGGCACACATCTGTACCAAGGAAATGGGTTGTATCTCTAGGTTCCATGGATTAGACACAGCCAGAGCCTGCCCTCAAAGAGAAAGGGATCCAATATTATGTAGATACTTGCTCACTTTCTGTCCTATGACAGTACCTTCAGAGCCTGACATTCAGCAAACTTGATTTCACAGAGTATCTTCCAGCAACTGTTTAACCTGAAATGTAGTGAAACAAAAGCTAAATGAAAGTGCATAACCATCTAAGCAGCAGCTTCTGGAAAGCCTTCTGACAGACACTTGAGAAATGCCCTTTATTCACTGGAAGGTATTTCCCAAGGTCTCCTTGGGATGTTCTGCGTCTATGTCAGTTGATGAAAATACCATCTATATTTCTGTTGCCACAAGTGGCCAGGAATTGCTCCCATAGCGTAATTTAAACCTACCAGGCTTCTGCCCGTACATGGTCACGTGTGCCGAGAGAGCCCCTTTGCATGTTTGACTTTATATGACTGAACACGACCTGCTTCATTTGTGCTTTGTCAGGGCTACAAAACTTGGGTACAGTCAGTCTGGGTTCAACTTTGCTGTTTCCTGAACTGCAAAAGGCAGCAGTCTCTCTGTTACACCGAGCTCTGAGTAGGCAGAGTTTTTGGGGACAAAGAACGCGAGCCTCCAAACCATGCAAACGACTTGATGTCCAGCAGTGTTAAAAGGTTCACTTCAATTTTCTCACAAGCCTGCCCCTGTCTCTTACCATAATGAATACAAGTTTCTGTTTGTTCTGGGATCAACTATTTATTGCTCAGCTTCCCTTGCAGCAGAACATACCGAGGCCTCACTCCTTCACCTTATAACTTATGTATTACTAACCAGATGGAAAACGATGACAGATTTGCATCCTGTTCTGCTCCGTTTTAGGAGTTGATGTTCACTGACTCGCAATAACCATATATTTGCATAGCTCCTCGAACTCCAAAACATTTTCAGTTTTACATGACTTACGGGTGGTCACTTCTGTCAGCCCTGAAGGGCAATGACTTTGGGGTTGGAATGTGGCAGCTGGTTACCAGCACACACTATATAATAATGGCGTATTGTATGAATATCTTATCCATAGAAACTGCAAACAGAATTTGAGCAGGCACGTATTTGATTCAGAAACCAGGCTCACTTCCCTAAACCTCACTCCCGCTACAAGATATTCAATACCCATAAATAAACAAGCCCCGAGTTCACCTCTCTTTTGTAGAGCGACCTTCCCTCCAGCATTGTGCTGGAGCAGGGCTTTGCTGAAACAGACTCTCCGAGGCTCCTGCTGAGCCCCCAGCAACCACCTCCAAGCATCTGACCCTCCGAGGTGCGATGCCGCTGAGCCTCTTTGTCCCGAATCCAGCGTGTCCCAGCACAATAGGGATACAGCTGTCTGCCTGCCAGAGTTAATGAGCGTGGAGGGTTAGGCCTTCAATTACCTTTTTTTTTTTTTACCCCAGCCATATTTCTCAAAGAGCTTTACAGAAAAAGGAGGTATTCTGCTCCTTATTTTATACAAGAGGGAGGCTACAGGCTAAAATGCAAAGAAATTAAGTAACTTGGTGAAGACTACAAAGCAGATAATAGGCCAGGCTCAGAATCAAACTTGGCTCCCCACCCGCTTTGTGCATCTATGAAAGTACAACTTAAAATCCACCACTTTCTAACTTTCATGGTAAAGAACCTGTTCTGCTGCAGCTTTCTGTTTGACTTTCTTTGGCTTTGCATCAAACCAAAGTGTCTGTGCTCTTATTTTACGCTTACTGCCACCGTAAGGAGGTTCTTTTATGTATGGGTGCCATAGAAATTAAGCTTTAAGATACGAGTTTAACGGGATCAAATTTTTGGATACAAAGCTCCCAGGAAGTCAAGACTGAAAACTAGAAAACTAGGTATTGTTAAGAAAAAAAAAAAAAAAAAAACCCAAAAAAACCCAACCCACTCCCTCCCAAAAAAAAAAAAACCCACCACCACAATAACAACAACAAAACGGTGTGCAAAGGGCAGGCAGGGGGAAGGAAAATAAATCCAATGGTCACTTCTATCTCTATGTGGTCCCACTCCAATCGGAACTGGCAGATGTCCAGAGTCCTGGGACAAAAGGCCAAAAATCATCTTTTTTTCCATCCAGACATTTTAGATGGAAAAACAAGGCCATATCCAGGGATGCGCAGGTGAAGAGTAGTCCTAACAATACCAGCTCTTCCGCTCCCAAAGTTGTTTACGCTCACGACATTAATTACGGTGCCAAACTACGAGGAGAGTTGTGAGCTCCCCCTTAAATGTGTGGTCTTTATTGGAAAGGCCAAGTGAAATCATTTTGAATTATTAGACACGTTAACAATGCCTGAGGGTGTCATATACAAATAGCTGACACCTTTAAGGACTGNAATCAAACTTGGCTCCCCACCCGCTTTGTGCATCTATGAAAGTACAACTTAAAATCCACCACTTTCTAACTTTCATGGTAAAGAACCTGTTCTGCTGCAGCTTTCTGTTTGACTTTCTTTGGCTTTGCATCAAACCAAAGTGTCTGTGCTCTTATTTTACGCTTACTGCCACCGTAAGGAGGTTCTTTTATGTATGGGTGCCATAGAAATTAAGCTTTAAGATACGAGTTTAACGGGATCAAATTTTTGGATACAAAGCTCCCAGGAAGTCAAGACTGAAAACTAGAAAACTAGGTATTGTTAAGAAAAAAAAAAAAAAAAAAACCCAAAAAAACCCAACCCACTCCCTCCCAAAAAAAAAAAAACCCACCACCACAATAACAACAACAAAACGGTGTGCAAAGGGCAGGCAGGGGGAAGGAAAATAAATCCAATGGTCACTTCTATCTCTATGTGGTCCCACTCCAATCGGAACTGGCAGATGTCCAGAGTCCTGGGACAAAAGGCCAAAAATCATCTTTTTTTCCATCCAGACATTTTAGATGGAAAAACAAGGCCATATCCAGGGATGCGCAGGTGAAGAGTAGTCCTAACAATACCAGCTCTTCCGCTCCCAAAGTTGTTTACGCTCACGACATTAATTACGGTGCCAAACTGCGAGGAGAGTTGTGAGCTCCCCCTTAAATGTGTGGTCTTTATTGGAAAGGCCAAGTGAAATCATTTTGAATTATTAGACACGTTAACAATGCCTGAGGGTGTCATATACAAATAGCTGACACCTTTAAGGACTGATGCAATAGAGATGGACAAGAACATGAGGTGAGAGTGGTGGGAGGAAAAGTCTTTTTTAGATGTATCCAAGGTAGAGTAAGTTTTATTACTGGGCTAGAAACGTATAGCATCCCAGGAGTGAATAGCTCACACATTTGATCTGCTCTTGGGCTCAGTCCAGCTCCCACTGAAGTTTAATGGGAGTTGGATCGGGCCGTTGCACTCACATTTTTTCCATGCATGGAAAACTATTTCCGTTACTTTGAATTACAATACCACTGGCTTTGGATTTTATATAATAAAATAAATCTAGGCCACTGTTTATATTCCAAGAAACTGCATTCTGGGATGCCAGCAAATATATTGCCTGTTGGATTAAAAAAAATAAAATAAAAACTGGACACATTGGTTTAAAAAAGCAACAGCTCCTAATTATTAAACATAATTTTTCTTCCTTGTGCTTTTCTGGAGTCCTCAAATATTTGAAGTATGAGAGGTACACATAAATTCTTCTCTGGTGGTTGAAATGGTGGAACCTGTAAAACTGCAACGCTTTATAAGAAACAGAGGTTTAGTATAGAAATAATAATCTTTGTGACTGGCTCGTTGCTTACTGGCATGTTTTGTGCATTTTTAAATTTACAGTTAAAAACCCAAAACAACACTCTTGGACTG
This sequence comes from Urocolius indicus, assembly GCA_013401255.1. Classification (NCBI taxonomy): domain Eukaryota; kingdom Metazoa; phylum Chordata; class Aves; order Coliiformes; family Coliidae; genus Urocolius; species Urocolius indicus. The sequence continues at coordinate 123,169 of WBNH01008177.1, forward strand.
GCAGTAACAAAGGCCATGTATTTAAGCAAGCCCTTATATTTTGGGGACTGCCTTCTCTTGGTTGTTCTGACTGCAAATGAACTCTGCAGATGCCGAGAGGCACGGGAAAAGTGCTAGAAACAGCATTTGTTCCCTGCTTTATGAATTGGGATTCTACTGAAATCCCAACGTGGTAAGACCGATTAGCAGACTTGGGTAACGCCTTCTGCCCTAGAACAATTTTATTGTCACCTTTTATTACCAAGGAAAAGGCTTCCATCGGTGAACATACACCCACATTCCGGGAGCAAGCGTATCTGTGGTTAGCTTATGCCTGGGAAGAGAGTAGCTCCTGGACTCTGAAATACAGAGCAGCAAAATAAAAGACACTCCACCAAAAGAATAAAACAAAACCACACATATACACGAGCAACAGAGGGAAAGAAATCTCATTGAGGGGTGTTTAATGGTAAAGAGAAACTATACATCTGGGATGGTGGTGAAGAGGATTTAATAGAGCCGAACAAGGTGACCACCTGCATCCACTTCAAAGAGGAAAGCTGCCTGTGGTATGAGGAGTGCACACAGTGCTTCTTTCTGCTGGCAACATTTGAAGCATATTGCCTTTGCCAACATCCCCGGGCACTGGCAGCTTCTCCTCTACATCGATAAATTAAGTTTCAGCACATGATTTAAAACAAAACATCTCCCTAACGCATGTAGCCCCGTAGCCAGAGCTGGACAAATTTGCCCTTTGCCCAGACAGTACAGAAGAGCTAGGTGCTGGCTGCCTGGGGAGTCCCAGGCCACGCGCTGGTCAGCACAGGTCACACCTCCCTTCCTGGCAGCAGCACCTTGTAAACTTTCCTCCACCACACTGTGGTCTGCGCAGTGTCCAGGAATAGTTTACAAGACTCTGGATTTTAAGCCGTATTCTCTTAGAGGAGCCTTGGCTAAACTTCCTCTTAACGTGACAAAGTCCTTTAAAGGCATCAAGAGTTGGTTCCAAATTCCCCAGTGGGTTTAGTGAGGTGTCAGAGTTTCGAACTTTGGTAGCTAGGACCCACCCACCCCTGGCTGTAAATATGCAAAATGCTGAGATTTACCGACGAGACAGCAGAAAGAGCCCACTCTCCTCTTTCTCGATGGCTTGTTTCGGTAACAAAATAGTGTGTGTGTTTGTGTGCAGGGGGGAGTTCACTTTGTCAGCACCTCCTCAGCCTCTTCACCTTGATTGAAACACCCAAGGGGAGATGCACCCAAAGATAAACTCCCCAGCAGAACGGAAAGAATGGCAAACCAGCTGGCCTGATGGGGGGAAATTTCAAAACCAAAATGTCTCTTAAATAAGCTTCTTTAATTATTATCATCATCTGTTTATTTATACAAATATAAAATATATTTATATAGATTTATATAATATAGATTTGTTGCTTTGGTGGCTCCTTTCATTTACAGACGTACTGGTCGACGATCTCTGTGCACTTTTTACACTTGACGTAACAGCACCAATGGAACTTGCAGTGGCAACGCTCCACCTGCACGCTCTTGAACTGGTCGTAACCCCGTCCGCAGCACATCAGCTCACACCCATCCATGCCCTCCGAGGTCTTGTTGCACAGTCGCCCCTGGGTGCCCAGAGAGCCAGTGGTCTCATTGCGCAGGCAGTAGTCCGGGCTGGGGTCGACGTAGACCAGGTCCTCTTGTGTCGGCATGTTGAAGCGGTTGTTGACCAGCTCCAGCTTGCCCTTACGGCTGATCCTCATGGCTGCGGCGCTGTCGTACTTCTCCTTCAGCAGGTCGCCCACTTTGCGGAAGTCAGCCAGCTGCAGCCAGCAGGTCTTGAGGCTGCAGGAGCCCGACACACCGTGGCACTTGCAGGCCACGTCTGCCAGCTTGTACACGGCCTGCGGGAACACAAATGCAGTCAAGCGAAGCTGCGTTTACTCCTGCTGCACGGGCAGCTGGCTTCACGACAACGAATTTGTCACGTTTTCAGAACTGCTTTCATTATCCCCCCAATTTCTGTTGTTTTGCCCTTCGGAAGAGACAAAAAGTCTCTTCTTTCCCCCGTGGCGGCCGCTGCCTTCCCGTTCCTTAAATATTTCTATTTCTGGTCACGTTGCCTCCAAATGCGACTCCCCCACCCCACCTTCTCCTCCTCTGGCTGATTCCCAACTTGACAGCAGGGTCAAGAGCTGGAAAGCACAGGAGAAAGAGTCCTCTCTGCGTGGACTCTGGAAATTTCCCCAGTCTCATGGACCACCGTGGTGTTGCATATTTTTCCCTTCAAAGCTGCAAAAAGGGAAGAACCTGGGAAGGTGCCCATTTCCTACCACCTGCAGCAGGAACCGTGCCTATCACTGCCGCAGGGATACATCTGCATCCTTTTGAAATCAAGCCACCAGCCCACACCCTTTCCCCTCCACCTCTTCTGAGAGGAGCTCATTCAGGATCAGCATTCAGAGGAGTCCTTGCCTTCCAGAAAGGAGCAAGGAGGGAGTGGCATTGGTGATGAGAAAGATGACCACCCCTGCTCTGGTGCCGAGCAGCTCATCTCTGCTTGAGGTGTCACCCGGGGCCCTCCTGGCAGAGCCGGGCTGAGCCGCAGGCCGATAATGCAACCCTGCGCCATCTTGTGTCCTCACCCTTCCCTGCACCGACACCACCGTGGCCGGGCACGAGGCCCGTGGTAAACAGCAAATGACAAACTTTCAGTGCTGTCTTTTCCCAGATACTTCCACCTGCATCTCAGGAGCCTGTGGGGGCTATAGAAGCAGCATAACCCTGAAAATCTGCCCTCGGCATTAGCAAATAAGTCTTGGCAACTGAGGCCAGCAAGCATTAAGAGCAGAGCAAGTACATGACATAATGAGTAACGGTGATTACTCTCCCCACACTAACTGGGAGAAGAGAGAAATATCAAAAAACATTCCAGAATCACAAAGCTCAAAATAAACCGAAGAAATGCAGATTGAGATTGCTCTTCCTGTAATTTCAGGGACAGGCACAAAGCTGCATGCTACACGAGACCCTGCCAGCACTTACAAGGGCTGACACAAGTTCACAAAGCCAAGAGCTGGCAACCCCATGCACTCACAGAGCTACTCTGTGCTATGGCAGCTTAACCCCCAACCCTTGCTCCTCATGCCGTACTATCAGGCTCACATCTGTTCTCCCATGACCAACCTGCATCCTGCATGTTCGCAGGGCAGTGCCCCTGCCAGATCCCACATGCCAAGAAGAGCTGCTTGGCATTAGCTGCAAAATTACCAGCAGCTGTTTCTGGGAGGGGGAATCAAGAAATGTGAGAAAGAACTAGAATGTCCTGAAAGAGATAGCAATACATCTTCTAGCCAAGTTTTGTGCTGAAGAAAGCAGCCAAACACAGACCTTTCTGCCTCAGTCATCTACACAAAAGAAAGCTCCCCAACTCTCCCCAGCTCTCTGCATTTGCTTGCCAAGGAGAAGGTGATTAAGGCAATTGAGCATACTGCAAGAAAAACCTTCTGCCTTAGGACTGTGTTCTGGACCAGTAACAAGAGGTCAGAGTTCTGCAACAACTGTTTTCCCCTGGTCTAACTAACATCTAGTGCTTTTGACAGCTAGTGAAGATTCAATTTGGCTTAATGGCTAAATCACATGGAGGCCAATCCGGCTCTCAAAAAAGTCAATGGAGTGAGCCCTTAAAACAGCAAAGATTTAGTTCTGCTCCTTGGAGCTCAATTTACTGAGGCAATCCCTCACGGCGCAACGTAACAGCTTCGGGCTGGGAGTTAAGCACTTGTCTTGGATCGAACTACAACTGCAGAGGACCAACCACACTGTTACTGAAGGATTCATGCTGTACTATACCCACACAGAGCTACAGCTGAATTTCCCGAGCCCCAGACACTTACTATATCCTCACTGCATTGCCAGCTTGCTTGTTATAAGCTTGTGTTAGCACTTTTTGGTTATGGTTCTGTCAAATCCCAGGCTGCTCGTGCCTCCTCGTGCCTCCTTTGCCCTTGCATGTGTTTTTATAAAGTATTATGATTCTTCCTAATCCTGGGCTTTGTTCCTTTAGAAAAACACTGCAACTCGATCTCTCTCAGTTAATGTCATGGGACTGAGTTCACTCTGACTTGGCTTTAAGCAACTGATGCTCAAAACATCTGGCCCATGCGGGTAGTAGCCATGCTGGGGAATGCAAATGCTATCAGTTAACGCAAGTAAGCATGGCACCACTCAGCTTCTTGCAGTTCCCACTACTACCAACGTCCCGTGGAGGTAACTGTAGCTTCAGCTGTGAAACAGCTCTCCAGCTCTCCCCCTTTGCTGCCCGGATGGGGAGAAAGCAGAGGAAATCGGAGAATTCCTGCCTGGCTGGGCTCAGGTCAAGGTAAAGAATAACAGACCCCACATGCAGTTCTGAGGGCAGGTTCTGATCGATGGCCATGCCACTTAAACAGGTTGAAAATGCCTTTAATGGAAAGGCTTAAAGCCCCTTCCCATAAGCACAAGTTCTCTTCCAATTCTTTTATTGCAAGAATGGGAACAGGAAGAGAATTAATGGGGAATTCCTATGTGGTCAATTAGCCAGACCCCCCCTTCCAGGCTCTTCTGGCAGCGGCTTGAGTAACTGATGACTGAGGCCTGCCATATGCAGACTGGGTAAACAGTGTGGAAGGACTGACGGCCACAGTCAGCCAGACAGAGAAACAGATAAGGAACTGGGGGGAAATAAGAGAGGGTAATGGAGACCAACTGGAAGAAAAAGACAGATGGAAGGAAAGGGTATATTGAGATAACAGCCAAAGACAAACAAACAAAGGCAATAAAGCCAGGAGCCACCACCACACGGACTCTGATGTGGAGTGAAGGGGTGACGGGGTCAGGACTGCCTGAAAGATAAAAGACCTCTGGTCCTCTCTCTTCCCTCTCAGCCCCTTCTGAGAACCATAGAGAGCAGGGACAATCTTCTCTCCTGCCACCAGATCTCCTCGGGGTTCAAGGAGAAGTTTCTCACTCATAGGAAATTGAGTGAGGGGACATGCCAAAAGATTGCCTAAAAATCAGAAGACATCAACTGAAACACTGTCTGGGAAAGCGAGCCAAGGCTGTAAGTGGGATGGCACCCAGGAGTCACTGAGCAATGCTCACTGCTTTGTCCCCAGCACTCCTTCAGCATCAGCTTTCGGCAGGATGGAGTTACACGTGCACCTTCCTACTTCCAAAACCAGAATCTCAGAAGTGAAAGCTTTACGTTTTGGAACACAGAACTAGACGGGACCTCCTCGGTTATTAAGTATGATCTCTTGCTATTGTAGGCACCACTTCAAATAATATTTCCTTAAATGTATAGAGTGCCCTTTTAAGAGCAATTAGGGTTTTCAGCCACCATTATTCTGATCACTACTCCAATGATAAAGTATCTTTTTCTAATTTCCAGCCAAAATGAATTCACTTTATGCCCATTTGCTATTGTGCCAAATTGGCCTTTTGCTTGAAAAGTACTTTTCCTCCCCTATTATTTCTCCCACTAACACAGACATCAGTCATATCCGCTCTCAACTCTCACTTTGCTAGGCTAAACATGGCAAGCTATTCTAGCCCACTTTCTTAAGAAAAGATTCCTATCCCTTGGGTTAACCATAACAAGCCTTTTTTAGTCTGAGATCATTTTGCTCGAGAATATGAGAACACACAGTATTTTGGAGCCTCACGAGAGCGTAATACAATGGCATTAGTATTCCCTCATGTTTTATGAAATGACTTTCCCTAGTACAGTATAGAACATTTACCACCTTCTGAGCGACATTACATCTGCAGTCATCTGCAGCTGACTGCTGCGCCCGACTCTTTTCTGTTCATTTCCTAACAACTAAAAAGTTTTTCATGCAAGACTTCAAATGATGGTCTTCATGCAGTTTTATTGCATGTCATTAGCTGCTGTACTGAATTCAGATTCTCCTCAGTACTCAAGATACTTGCCACCTTTGCATCATCACCAAATTTCATCAGCCTATTCTCAATTCTTGTGTTGAGACTGAGAAACAGAAGTACTACATGTTGGTCTTCAGGCAAAAAGAACTTGAAGAACTCCGCTAATTAAGTTCTGTCAAGATGAAGATACCTCCTTTCATACACATTACTGAAATCTGTCCTTCAAAGAGTTTTTTGTCTACCTCATAGCTGCTGCATTTTTCCTTATCTTTCCCAATTCAACCAAGTGTTTCTTGTGGGAAATGCAATTAAACATCTCTCAGAAGTTCAGTTAAGAGAGACCTATCCAATCTATTTTGCTTTTTAGGAAATCAGTGATGTTCTAAATTGATGTTTAGATCAATCCTTGGGAAGTTCTTTTAAAATTATTTCTCATTTTGCCTCTTTCTCTGAGATATCCTTTCCCTCTGGTCCTCGTGTAAATGCTGTCAAGGTCACACTGCCTGGGCTGCCAGGTCTTTCAGAGTATCAGGAAAGAAAGGGATCATGTCATGACTTGAGAGCTTTATGCTACCCCAGTTTTGCTTCCACTTTGGTTGTGGTCATTTCCCATTTCCAGTCTTTCTCCTTTGCTCTCACACTAATATATTTCTAAGAGCCAAGAGGACAGGTTGCCCTGCACAAATACCAGCCACCCTGACCAGACAACCCTGAAACCTGTAGCAATGCCATCTCAGAGTCCTCTTGGGTCTCATCTCCACCCGGATCCTTTCACGTTAATGTCCTTTGATGATCCTAGCATCTGCATTCCTTACTTCCCATTGTATCCTTATCCACTCAGTCCAAGCCAAAGCCCCATTCCCATTGACTCCAAAGCCTTCTGCTCTTCCCACCTTTTTCTGCCACTTGACTCCCATCTGAAACGTTTGACTCGATCCCAAATTCCCCATCATCAGCAGCTGCCTTCCTCATCCCACCCATCCCTAGTCTGCTGGTCCCAAACTTCTGTGCTTGTTGCTCAGCACACCTCTTTCTCTACCTGTCTGAACAGGACAGCTGCCTCCTCATCTTTCTTCACTCCCACAGGGTGCCTACTTCGAAAGACCTT
>WBNH01008177.1:130833-143042 GCA_013401255.1 Urocolius indicus
GCTGCTGTACTGAATTCAGATTCTCCTCAGTACTCAAGATACTTGCCACCTTTGCATCATCACCAAATTTCATCAGCCTATTCTCAATTCTTGTGTTGAGACTGAGAAACAGAAGTACTACATGTTGGTCTTCAGGCAAAAAGAACTTGAAGAACTCCGCTAATTAAGTTCTGTCAAGATGAAGATACCTCCTTTCATACACATTACTGAAATCTGTCCTTCAAAGAGTTTTTTGTCTACCTCATAGCTGCTGCATTTTTCCTTATCTTTCCCAATTCAACCAAGTGTTTCTTGTGGGAAATGCAATTAAACATCTCTCAGAAGTTCAGTTAAGAGAGACCTATCCAATCTATTTTGCTTTTTAGGAAATCAGTGATGTTCTAAATTGATGTTTAGATCAATCCTTGGGAAGTTCTTTTAAAATTATTTCTCATTTTGCCTCTTTCTCTGAGATATCCTTTCCCTCTGGTCCTCGTGTAAATGCTGTCAAGGTCACACTGCCTGGGCTGCCAGGTCTTTCAGAGTATCAGGAAAGAAAGGGAGCATGTCATGACTTGAGAGCTTTATGCTACCCCAGTTTTGCTTCCACTTTGGTTGTGGTCATTTCCCATTTCCAGTCTTTCTCCTTTGCTCTCACACTAATATATTTCTAAGAGCCAAGAGGACAGGTTGCCCTGCACAAATACCAGCCACCCTGACCAGACAACCCTGAAACCTGTAGCAATGCCATCTCAGAGTCCTCTTGGGTCTCATCTCCACCCGGATCCTTTCACGTTAATGTCCTTTGATGATCCTAGCATCTGCATTCCTTACTTCCCATTGTATCCTTATCCACTCAGTCCAAGCCAAAGCCCCATTCCCATTGACTCCAAAGCCTTCTGCTCTTCCCACCTTTTTCTGCCACTTGACTCCCATCTGAAACGTTTGACTCGATCCCAAATTCCCCATCATCAGCAGCTGCCTTCCTCATCCCACCCATCCCTAGTCTGCTGGTCCCAAACTTCTGTGCTTGTTGCTCAGCACACCTCTTTCTCTACCTGTCTGAACAGGACAGCTGCCTCCTCATCTTTCTTCACTCCCACAGGGTGCCTACTTCGAAAGACCTTACCTACCCTTAGGGCATCCTGCTTGGCTTTCCCCAGAATCACAGTCTCAGGGAGATTTAAAAGTCTAAACTAGAAGTACTTACTCCCCTAGGCAGACGTGTTGAGGACAGCAAAAGACATCTCCGTTGTGAGTAGACGTGCAGAACTCCATGAGCAATGCCCCCCATTCCAACGTTGAAGCCCCAGGTAAAGCATTGACTTTGGGCACCAAATCTGTGGCCCCCATCCTCATTGACTAGCAGTCTCCTTTCTTCCAACCTCCAACTTGTAGAGCTTAAAAGCTTTTTACTGTTTAGTTTGTTACCCTTTGCAAGATCTGACTCAGCGTGATTTTTTTACCATTCTCCCTTCATCTTTACACTTCTTGACCTGTAAGACAGAGCTTTTCATTATTTTTTCACTATCGGTTCTTTTTTTTTCCCCCATTCTTAGTAGGCTCTACGTCTATTCCTAACAGCTTCTCTGTGGTAGTTATTCATTCAGTGAGGTCTGGATATTCTTCCTACAAGCTTTTTCCTCTTGCTTGGCATGCTGAATCGTAATGGCTTTAGCATCTTTGACTTGAAAAAGTTCCAGACCTCCTCCACATCAAGCTCCTCGTCTGAGTTACTAACTGTCTCCCTTAGTTTATCAGAGTTTGTTCTTTGAAATCCACAAGCTTAGTTACACACTGGTTTATACTTTCATTTAATTTAATTTAAAACGACTTGTGCTCATTTAATCTAAGGTTATTTTCTATGGTCATCTGTTCAACAGAGTCTAGAAAGAACAAGCTTGAAAAAACATTGCCTTTTGCTGGCCCCTTTGGAAAGCTTTTGGCCAGGTTAACTGTGTTAACTGGAGACATAAAAATCACCTTGAGAGCTTGTCTATGGAGTCCAAAGCAGCACGGGCACTGAAGCATTCCAAGCACAATTTAAACAACTTTCTGCACTGTAGTAAATTCAGGACAGAGCTTTCTTCCATCTTGTCCTGGTTTCAGGTGGGACAGAGTTAATTTTCTTTCCAGTAGCTGCTACAGTGCTGCGTTCTGGATTTGTGCTGGAAATAGTGTTGATAACATAGGGAGGTTTATTGCCCAGCAGGGCTTGCACAGCATCAAGGCCTTTTCAGCTTCTCAGCCTGCCCTGCCAGCAAGTGGGCTAGTGGGGTACAAGAAGCCGGGAGTGAGCATGGCCAGGAGAGCTGACTCAAATTAGCCAAAGGGCTATTCCATAGCACAGAACGTCATGTCTAGTGTATAAACTGGGGGCAGTTGGTGGGGAGGGCGAGATCGCTGCTCGGGTATCAGCCAGCGGGTGGTGAGCAACTGCATTGTGCAGCACTTGTCTTTCTTGGGTTTTGTTATAATCTTTTTTCATTCCTGTTATTGCTGTTGTTATTATTACTGTATCTTATTTTAGTTGTTGCACAGTTTTTAGCTCAACTGAGGGTTTTTTTCTCCTCCAATTCTCCTCCCCATCCCAGGGGAGGCCGGGGAGAGGGAACGAGCGGCTGCATGGTGGCTTCGCTGCTGGCTGGGGTTAAACCACAACACATCTAAAACGGTATCATCATCATCATCTGAAATCACAGCTCGGTGAGGTTCTTTCCCATATAACAAGAGTAACAAGACAGAGCAGTGTTTTACCCATGCTGTGGAGCAGCTATCTTCTGACTTGATCTTCTAATACAGATGTTAGTACAATTCAACTGGCGCCTCAAACTATTGGCCATAGTCTGTCTCTGGATGCCTCAAGGCAATAGGACTGGCTGTTAAAAACTCTCATAACATACTCACTCTCTATTTTAGGCAGGGTATTTATTTGTAGTAATTCAAGTTCATGACTCCAGACATGTAAGATGTGCAAAGCAAGTAATACAAAGAAGAATGTCACTTTCAGGCTGCTACTCAGAGGAGGAATGCCCCCTCCTCCCCACCCGCCCCATTTGCAAGCAAATGCAGACTCTCTGCCCTTCCAAGCTAAAATAAGCCCAATCCCACACCAAAACCCACTGAGTTCTACACCTTTTAAGTCCATAGTTTTCCCCCTACTGCAAATTCTCCTCAATTTGATTTTGCAACAGAACCATGGAGTATTTGCAATGCTTCAACCTGACACATTGATTTCACAAACCAAAAAAAAAAAAATAGATCAAATCTTTGGTGGCAAAACGAAGCCAAAATCACATGCAGCAGAGACAGACGTAAGTGGGAAAGGGAAAGAGAACTTAGTTACAATTAGAAGTAAGAAAGGGCCAAAAATTCCTGATGAAATTAAGGATATTAGTTAAAAATGTGCAAAAGAACAAGGCTAAGTACACTTAACAGGATGTAAAAATATGCATTAGAAATAAAATTAACCTTAGAAAAGCTCACTACTAAGGAAGAATGATAAAAATTTTAAACACCCAGTGGAAAGGCACAAATGTTCAAGTATTCCCATTCTAAATTTGGGAAGAGGTGTGATTACCCACTCGTAGGACACATGAATGACGCTGCACCTTCCAGGCTATTAATCATAGACAGAGGAATTGTAAAAAGCAAATGTGCATGCACTGAATGCATACAAAGGGGTGACTTCACCTACATGTACAGCACCAATGAGACCAATACCAGAACCCAGCACATCATTTTGGTATCCAGTTTCTTAAAGGACACGGGAAAACTGGAAAGCGTACACTAAATTGTCATGAAAATGAATTGATTACTTCTGATTACTAAGAAGCTTTTGGATCTAGCTGTAAAAGTCAGAAAAAGAACTGACTGGAAGCTGATGCCAGATAAATTCAAATAATAACGGTGGTACGGTGTTGAAACAGGGTGATAAATGATGTCAGCATACTACAAAGAGAAGCGATGGATCCTCTGTCCCTGCAGGTCCACAGATCAAAACTGTGTCTCTTCTCAGAAAACACGTGTCACTTAGATGCAAATTATACACTTTGCCCAATCCCAAGGTAACGTGGGCAAGGTTTAAGTTTCACACACAGACAGGTAGCCTGATTCAACCTTTGATTCGACCTTATATTCCTGGAAATCTGAACAACAGCAAATAGATGAGAACTCCACATATCAACAGATTCTGGTTTTCAACACCAGCCTATCCCTGTTACACCTCTGGGAAGCCAGTTAAAGAGACGCAAACCTTGACAGTGGGCCATGACAGCACCTAGTTGATTTGGAAAGGGCCTGCCCATCTGCACACATTTGCCATACAGTACCTCAACAGACCCAAAACCTCACTGGTTTTAGCTGGCAACAGAAGCCTGACATTATAACTGGAGTATAATATTGTCTGTAATACTCACAAAAGCACAAAAAATGTGCCCACACACCGTTACTGGGGTATCATTGGACTATCCTGCAAGTAATTGGGTATCTAGCTGACTCAAGCCCTCCCAGTCTGCCTCCAAGAAAGAGTAAAGGGTTGCCATTCATCTTACCCTGCGACCAGCCTCGTTGTTCTGCAAGTTCATCAGCATGCGAGCCTGCTCCTCTGAACCTCTCACGTAGTTCTTCTCCCTCTCCTTGGCATCCACAAACTCTTTGGCGAAACGATATCCGTACTCCACGTTATCCCCGCAGCCGCCCCACAGCCAGTCTCGGGGCAAGTCCTTGGGCCGGGCCGTGCGGCTGCAGCCACAGCTGGAGAGCTCTCCCTCACGGCAGGCGCGGCTGATGGCATTCACCACCCCGGCGGCGCTGACGGCGTAGGTGAAGGCTGTCTCGCGGCTACCTGTGAGGGGGACACCAGGAGGGAGTTAAGAACAGACAGATCCCACTGAGCAAAGCCAACCTGCAAGCAAATGGCCTCCACAAGGCGAGCCATGGGGTGCTCTGAGAAGGTGAACAGAATTAACCGGACCAAAGGAGAGGAGTGGTCAAGTGCAAACGCACTACGGGGTTCTAGTAGAGGCGAGGCTGTCTGTCCCAACACGTGCTTGCATCCCATTTTGGTTTTCATCTCATAACAGCTCCAGTGAACAGACTTACAGAAAAGGCTGCAGGACCTGGGGCTGTTCAGCCTACAAGAGGGGAGACTGAGGGGGGACCTCATCAACACTTGTAAGTATGTAAAAGATGGGTGTCAAGAGGATGTGGCTACTTTTTTTTTTTTAGTACCCAGTGACAAGTCAAGGGGTAATGGACAAAAGCTGGAACACAAAAAGTTCCACTTCAACACAGGGAAAAACTATTTTACTGTGAGGGAGCCCTGGCACAGGCTGTCCAGGGAGGGTGTGGAGTCTTCTTCTCTCGAGGCTTTCAAAACCCACCTTGATGTGTTCCTGCATGACCTGATCTGGGTGGACCTGCTTTAGCAGGGGGTTGGACTGGATGATCTCTAGAGGTCCCTTCCAACCCCTACCATTCTGTGATTCCATGACTGTCTAGAGCTGGCAGGTTCTATGTAACCAGGAACAAACCCAAATCCAGTTCTCTGACACACAAGGGAAGGGTCTGACATTCCTGATGTCATCTGGAGGAATGTTCTTGAGAAGAACATGTTCTTCTTGAATTTGTAGGTGCTAATCTTCAAGGGTTATTATTTTTATTACATCTATGTTTGCCCATTAAAGAGCCCTGAAAACTCTGGGCCTTGCCCAAAAGAGATAGCAATACTATAGTCAGGTACTGCTCAGCCTCTTTCCCCTTCAGTATTCTCTCATTTTAATCCAGAGGAAACTCTCAAGCAGCAAGAGGGTTATTGACTTACTGAAAAATACAGCTGCTGCCTTAGCCATTGAATCTGCCAATAATCAAGAATAACTAACACGGTTGGGTCTTTCCAAAAGCAGCATTCTGGTTAAGCCAGATATCACTCTGGAATGCTTATCATTTAAGTGGGACAAGCTCTCTTTATGGGCTCCTCAGTTCACCAATCTTATTTTGGTTTGCATTTGGTTTACATTTGGTTTATGTAAGGTCAGCTGAGAGTTGTTTTGAGACAAAGTGAAGGAAACCCGTTTTTACACTTAAAGCACCGAGGCAGAGGCTCTCCCTATGCCTACAGAACTGCAGTGCTGGAACGAGTAAAACTTTCCCATGTAGGCAATAATAATGAAAATACTTTCCATTAGCAGGTTTAATAGAGACTGCCCTGCTTGGAGTGTGTACTCTATACAGCTTAGAGTCAGAGCCAAGCAGCTGGATCAGGTCTCCAGCTATGTATTCCTGGCAGTGATTCAGCCTCAATTTGACCGGGGCACCAACACAGCCAGAACCCTGCGTGAGGCCAAGTTTGCTGCACCAGCAAGTGCTGTGGGTCTGAAGCAGGGGGAGTAGAGGGGGAAGAGGAGGAGAAGGTGGCAATCCACACTTGCACTGTCATCATGCAGGGTAATAAATACCCAAACCCACACCTTTAGAGTCATTGTGCGCCTCACCAAACTTTCAGGTGATAAGGAGAACAACTGCCAAAGCTTCATTGGAATAAGCAATCTGATTGTGAAGAGCTACTTAAACCAAATCCCAGCAAGATGCACTCAAGCATATTTGAATTACTTCAGAGGGCAGATCCTCCAGGAACAGTATGTCACCAGCCCACAAGGCTCTCAGTGCCAGCTCCCTCAGCAGGACTGAGCTGATGCTTTTGGTATGCTCTTGTTCCAATTTGCATGTGCTGACAATCTGTAATTAATAGCAGCTTATCACCAGCTTAGTGGTAATGACCCAAGACAAAGACAAGGCTGTGAAAGGCATCCACCTTGCAGAACAACTTGTAATTTACTCTTTTTTTCCCCCTTCCCCTAAGTGAAAGCTGTGCACTAAGGGCTTCTGCTCTGGAGTACAGCACAAGGCTGACAAAATGCTATGGGGCTCATAATATAGAAGGGAGGGCCTTACTAGCAGATCATAAGGAGGGGATTACATCCCCTAAACCTCCTTGGTAACAGTGACTCCTAGCTGAGGTAGTTCAGCTGAGACTGACCCATAAGGCAGTTATGGTAATTTTCTCAGCAACCAAAATCAAGCTTTTACTCATCTAGTTTGTTTTGCACGTTAGGGGCATTTTAAGGTAACAGTCCAACATCATAGTTTGGCCCCTACCCGTTTGTGCCTGTATGGTGAGAGCCCAGAGGACACATCAGTCCTCTAGAGTACAGACAGCACTACCTGCATTAACAGAGACTTAAAATAGATACAAGGGAAAGGACCTCCTGGTGTCACAGCTTGTGCAACGGAGCCTGCATGACCCCAGGTGCTTAGCACCCTTCACAGCTTGATGGAGATCTCTGAAAGCACAGACTGGATTTACACTTTTACTGTCCATGTTTTAACCACCTCACATTTCAGATGTAACAGCAAAACTCCCCATGTGGTCCCTGGATCTGCACGAGTTGCTTAGGCTGCTGAGGATGCTGGTGGGAGAGGCTGAAGCAAGTCACCGGGTTTTTTTTTTTCCCCCCTCCCCTCCACTTGCTGCCCACAAAGCAGAACTAACCTCAGTGCTCACTACACATAGGTTTAGGAGCCCGTGGCTTGGTTTGGGAGGCAGGATTGGACACATGCATGAAACCCTGTGCTAATACAAAGCAAAGTTGTTGCTGGCAATTGCAGGCTTATACATCCCAGTCTTCTCTTCTCTCCTGCCATGCCTTCCAGCTTTGGAAAAGTATTTGTTTTTTCCTTTCAAAGTTCAGTTCTGCACCTCTGTGCCATCATCTTGCAGGACACGGCTGTTAATCCTCAAATTTGTGCAACTGTGAAACGGTCGGGCTGTAACTCCCCTCCTGCCCTCTCTGTCGAGGGGCGGGTCAGGGTCTCCCTGGGGCTGCATGACACGGGCCGAAGCCGCGGGCTGCGGTCCCCGGAGGCTCTGCCCGGCGGCCCGCAGCTCCACGGAGCTCTGCTGCCCTCCTGTGCCCGCCGGCCACCCGCCACCGGCAGCGGGACGGAGAACCCGGGGCTGCCGGTGGCTTTCTGGGCACGGATGAGGACGCCAGGGCAAGCTGCCGACAAGCAAGGTGTTGGGCCCCATGACTTGCTTTTCTGGAGCTTTAAGAGAGGGAGAAGAACTGATCCCAGTAGGGAGACTGACAAAAAAGATAATAAAAAGCATCACTCTTTTTTTGATGAAGAAGTTTTCGTTTCAACTGGTATTTTTTTTCAAAGCATTTCCCTAAAGTTTGGCAGCCTCGAAGAAAAATGAGGAAAAATATTTCTCTTTATTATATTTTTTTCATGACTCACTCTCTTTTTTTTTTCTTCTCCTTGTTGCATTTGAAAAAGCTGAGGAGATAAGGTCTTTGGCTCCAGGAATGACTGGACTAACCTGGAAACCCCAGCCTTTTGTGGAGGATTGCACGCTCCTTCCCTGAGGAAATTTTTCAGAGCTTTGTCCTCTTCCCTCACAAATGCAGCAGCAAGGAATATATCACTGTATAAGGTGTAGAGATATATACACAGACACGTGCAGTCTAAAATCCTTATTGACAGAACGACAAGCAACTTCAGAAGGGTAATTTTTTTACGATGCCAGGTATCCTTATTGAATAAACCACGTTTAAAAGGTAAGAGCAATTTCCACAAGACTGCAAACACTGGGACAAAACAATGCTAAAAAGCAGCCTGCTTCAGTTCCGTGGATGCTTCTACAAAAGCTTTGTATCATTGGACTGCCTCACCCCTACGAAATGCGCAAGATGAAGGTGTAATGATTGAACACAGACCAACCAGGTCTCCCTTTTCCAAGCGGAGACAAGTTCTGTGAGGGGGAAAGGAAACGAATCTTCCAGGTTTCTGAGTGAACACTCTTGTGAGGCTCTCTCAGCTTTGGGCTCGGCCAGGGCTGATTCTCCTCCCCTCTCACAATCCAGAGCAGCTCAAGAAATCACGTAATATACGCCATGCCTGCATCGGTGGGTGGGCAGCATAGGATTGCTGGCACACTATACACCTTCTGAGTCTTTCTTATCTCTTTCCCCTCCCTCTTCCCTCATCTCCACAACACTTTGGCATGCCTCTGCACTCTTGCAGATATTGTGGTCTCCAGATCTTTCTCGTGCCGTTGGCACAGAGTACAGAACAAAGGCTGTGGTCCAGAATTGGGACTCACAGGTTGAAAACAGGAGACAGGCACACAGTATGAATCCAGGGAAGAATTTCTTTATAGTTTAGACACAACGTAAGAGATTGAAAGGCTTTGTTTTCTTCCCCAGTGTGGAAAACAGGTTTGCTGAAATGAAGATTGAGGCCTCATTATAGAGGAGGAAAAAGTAAAAGTAGAAGGTGGAACTAAGGAAAAAGAGAAGAGGTAGCATCCTCCTCTTCATCAGCTTATCACTGAGACAGACGACAGCCATGAACCGCCATAGACACTTTTAATACCCCAGGCCACCTTTGGTGACATTTTTCTTCCTTCTGAGCTGTCTTGTGCTGGAGTACAGATATCTGAACTGATGGAAGAATCAAAAGGAGACGGGCTCAAAACTCTTTTGTTAGGACGGGTTTTTAAACAGCGGGGGCAATCACAGGCAGTCACCTCCCAGACACTACCATCAGCAGATTCCTACTAGAGATACAGTAGTACAAATGCGTGCACATGCAAACCAAACAGCAGCAGCAGGACTACAGGGCACGGCCAGCACATACCCACACCACCTCTTTCCTCATCAAAACCCAAATCTACTCCCCATCTAAACCAACAGGATCAGATTCATTTTAGAGAATTAATTCTATTCTAGCCCATTCTGTACAGCTTCTGATCCTTCCTGGTAGCTTTTCACCCCGATCTTTGCCTTCTCTTAAGTTCACCTTTACTGCTTTTCTCCAGATGTGGGATCACCCACTGGACTAACACAAAGGTACCAAAAAAGAGGGTGAGGTTTACTCCAGAACAGGAGATTGATACTTTTTGTGTCCTTGTAGAGTCCCTAGGATCAGTCTGGGGATCTGAATACTACACTATTCTTTGGGATAAGTTACAGGTGAGGGAGGGACATTAGAAGGGAGAAATGGAAGGGTATTTTCTGTCTTTTCCCTTTGATGGCTGAAATTTCAGTTTTCATGCCCCAAAGCACAAATTTTAACAATCTGGAATTGCATGCAGCCTCATCTGGCCACCACCCTTGCTATCAGAAAGCGAAAGATCAAGGATGCACAGATGCCTTGCATGTTTGTCAGGAGCTGAAAGCACGTGTCAGGAAACAGCATTTCCCAGGGGAGTACCCCAGAGAAGTGGGGATTTGTTGGGGTATGGGCTGTGCAGAAAGAGAGGAATGAAGAATGGCTCTGGTGGGCCGAGTTAGATCTTTTGAAAGGTCGAGTAACACAGAAATATCCCCAAAATTCTCTTGGCTGACACATAAGAATTTCAGGATCAAATAGAGTGGATGACAGGACTTGGTTAACCTGGTGCCCTATCGCCTTAACACCCCAGAGGTATTAAAGATGCAACTCTTGGTGTCTTATCGCCTATGCACGTTTGGGGAATTTTGTTTTAGAGAGTGAAGCCAAAAAGGTTCAAGCAATGCTGCACAAAGCTGAGGGTGCTGGAGACGGAGGTCTTTTTCCATCTCTTGCTAAGTGTTTCCCCTGACCTTACAGCTGAGAAATAGTGCTGGTTCTTCTGCATAAAGGACCAGTTTTGTGGATGGGAAACAAAACCTTTTCACACAGGGGAAGGCCATGGGGTTGGAGTGCCTGTGTGCGCCCGTGTTTGTGTGAGTGGCTGTTTTGTGGCTGTTTTAACACCTTTTCTTTATTGTCCTGGCCCGCGGACACATCAAACCGAGCCCGGATTTCTCAGTTTCGTGCCATCAAATGACTGCATTTCAAAAGGAGCTGGGACAATGTAGCTGGGTCACACCTCAATTCAAGTGCAGCAATGGCCTGTCAATGTGCCTCTTACGGCCAGCAGGACAGGAATTATAAAAATCTCTTAGGTTTACACAGAAACTGAGGAGGGGGGAAAATCCCATGACAAGGGAGTCCCTACTCCCCATATCTCAGGGCTGCATTCCCTGTCCCAGGGTACTCCAGATGCTGGCAAAGATAACTTGGGTCCATTGTTCCTGGCTCCAGCTTCTTCCCTCCCTTCAGACAAGCACACAAACCAAAAGCAACAGCACCCACACAAATATGTGTGTGTCCAGTCGTCCTCCCTGCTGCCCCAGCTAGCTGCCGCCACGGCTCAGGTGTACCGGCTGCTGCCGTCTCAGATGCAGGCAAGACTCGGGCAGCTCCGGCACACCAAGGCAGTGGAGAAGCAGCTTTAGGAGCAGGGCTATCAGGGCTCGTCGCTCCCACACGCATATTTGCATAAAGGGAGAAAGCTGCACAGGCAGAGCTGGCTTACGCCCGGCACTTCCCTGCACTGCGTGCTCCTACCTATTTTCATGACCCGCCCGAAGACGGAGGTGTTGTCCACCGTGCTGCAGTTCCACCGCCGCTGCCGAAACTGGTACTGGCACTCCTTGATAGCACTGCGGGCTCCCTCCCCGATGAAGACCATGTGCTCCTGGTAGAGCTGGCAGAGCTTGCGCTGCCCGGGGGAGAGCCCCGGCAGCTGGCTGCACACCGGCTGAGCACCGATGATGTACATCTCAGGTCTCTGGATGGGGTTCATGGCCAAAGACCTACGATGAGAAAAACATCCAAGGGAGTCTGGAGCGTGAGGGTCGCCCCCCGACTCCCGGCCCTCCGCGAAACGCCCGGCACCTTTCCCCGCCAGCCCAGCCCAGCCCAGCCCGGCCCCGCTCCGCTCCGCTCCGCTCCCAAAGCCCGGGCGCGTTTCTCATGTCAGCTGCCTCACTCTACTACGGCTCTGCCAGATGCGAGGCTTTTCCAGGGCTCTAGCGGGAGAAACACAGCTCGTTTGTAACTCGAGTTTAAACACAGAGGACACCCGGGATGGGGAGGCGAGGTAGAGAGAAAGCTCAGCACTTTCTCTGCGACAGAAGAAAGTGAGCAGGCACCGCTAGCGAGCGATGCCTGCCTCCGGGCCAGGCTGCTTTCCGCTCGGCAGGGGAAGGGGGCTCCGCCGCTGATCCCGGGGATTCCGGCAGCGGGTAGGAAACTTTACCCGTCTCGTCCTTACGCACTCCCCACACCCTAAAGCCCCGACGGGCTTCCAGCGAGCCCGTACAAAAGGAGCCCCGAAATGTCCGAAGGAGAGAGAG
>WBNH01008177.1:143234-163225 GCA_013401255.1 Urocolius indicus
GGGGGGGGCGGGGAGCCCCGTGGGGTCGGCCCCGCCCTTAGGGCCGTCTCGGGGCGGGGTGGGGGGGGGGGTGTGCCGGAGCCCCCGGGCCGCCGCCGGCTAGGCCGTTCTTTGATGCGCCCCGCAGCCCCGGGGCCGTGACGGGAGCCCCGCGGCCGCAGGTGTGCGGGGAGCCGGCGGAGCACATCAAAGCGCCGCGCCGGCCCCGCTGCCTTTGTAATGCAGGGTCCGCTCGGAAATGAGCCGCCCCCTCCCCAAAACGGCTTCAGCCCCGCGCCCCGGGCAGGGGGTCTGCGAGGCGAGGCGAGGAGAGGCGAGGCGAGGCGACGCCGAGCGCAGATACGGCTGGCACCACAGCCTAATGGCTTTATTGGGCAGGGGAGGTGGACGGGAGAAAAGCTTCAAAGGCTCCTCTTGTCCACACGCCCGTCTCCCTTCCCGGCTCGACCCACCGGGAGCCTCAAAGCAGGGGCAATTTGGCTCCTCCTCAGCCCTTTCTCCCCACCAGACACCAGCAGAAAGCAAATGCGGGCATCCCAGACACACGCACGTACTGGTAACAAACGCTCCTCGTGCCCACCCTCTCTCCAGCTGCAGGGAAACTGCCACCTTATCACACCATCAACACCATCTCTGCTGCCTCCATCTCTACACGACCTCCCACTGGCTTGTCCTACCCCATGCCACACAGTCCCCACCTCTCTGCCACGGACAAATGCCGGTCCTCCTCTCCCACGAAACCTCTTCTCTGAGCCTGACATCCCCCAGGCTCTCTGCCCCTGCAGCAGCAGCTCCCTGAACACAGGCTGAACGTGAGGGTTCCCCCAGGTTGTAGCCACAGCGTACATGGTCTGAGACCCACAAGTACCCGGCCTTTCACTCTGCCTGATGAGCAGCTCCCGAGACATGAATCACCAGACTCGGCAGCTCAGAACGCCAAAGTATATTTTTTATCGAATTCCTTGTGCCCGCCACGGTGGACTTGTTGTGTTTGTTTGCAGCACGCTTCGCTTCCTCCCCCATCCAGATGTGCTGTACCTGCAGCTGGTGGCCCATCTCACCTGGCAGGCAGATGTGGGGCTACAAGTGCCAGAATTAGCCTCAGGACAAAAAAGCCTTGTGTGACCCAAAACCTCGGTGGGAGGGGAGTTTTACTGCTTGAGCACAGCAGGATCCACGTCTGAAGAAAACAGGGTAACTTTATTCAGATCTTCTATATTCTCCCTTTCCCTCCTCCCACAACCCCAAGCGTGACGGAGAGATGGTGAGGTGTATGTGTGTGTAGCCACGCATACGTGTTTTGGGTCTGTTTCTATAGGGAATAGACAGAATGGAAAGTTTATCTCCGGGAGTCTGGGGAGGAAGGAAGTTGTGTATGGATGAATGGCTTTTCCATGACAAACAATGAGTCTGCACAGACATGGTGTGATGTCACCTGAAGAATTTCCAAGTGAGCCTCAGATACAGAAAACCTTCTCGCTGGCAGAGATGAGAGCCTCCCACCTTTCCATCTCGCCACAGCCAGAAGGACGGGGGAGAAAAAAACAACCCACAAAAAACTCTCTTGCTGTGTCTCACATACACACAAGGCATGTGCCATGTAAACAGATGACACGATGGGAGAGGAACATCTCCAAACTTTGCCCTCACCAAGTCTCCTTGCGGGTTCTGAGAAAGAAGTAAACTGTGGTGAGCCATCCTGGTGCCTCACCCAGCCGGGAATGTGAGACGGCAGCAGCCGATGAGGCACTTCCACAAATACAGGTGATGTCAATGTCTGCGCGAGCTTCTCCGAGCGCCTGTGCGCAGCCGCAGCACTCCACGGGGCAACGAGGACATACCACCACGTGGTGCTGGGCTGGGGGTTCACCACCGGCACAGTGGTGTGGTGGAAACAAAAACCTTTCTGGCTGGTAAAGCCTGGGAGGTGCTCACGTGAAATTTGGTCCAGAAACAGATGGCATTAATTAAATATTTCATTTTAAGTATTAATATGTGAAGGCAGCTGATGATTAACAAGAGCAAAGTGTTGTGATTACTGCTAAGTGGCAGCCCGACCACCAACAAGCACCAGCAAGGCAATGATCTTAGTTCAAAACACGAGACACCAAAAAATTGCCGTACGGGATAAGATTGGTTATCCAGCCAACCTAATATCCTGTCAAATGCAGCAACTCAAGGACACGCTTCAGCAGGAGAGGTCTGAAACTCTGAATTCTTCCTAAATTCTGCTGCTGGCAGAGCGACTGCTGTCGAGTTTGGATGTGAACTATGGAAGTGAGTACCTCTTAAGGAGCTGGAAATAATTTCTTCACTGGCTGCGTTTATGACTTCAGGTAAAGCAGTAACAGCAGGTGAAGCATTGTTGGAGGGATTCAGCCTGAGCCAGCAACTTCCCGGCTGAAAGCTGCAAAGCACTTGGCTGGTGGTCCCCAGAATACTATCTTCCTTGCACATGTTTCTACTTGCCACTGACATCTTGAAAGCGAGCTTTCAATTTTGTAATAAAAAGCTTGGGTTATTTTTTAAGCCCAACTGCAGGGCTGGTTTGTTCAGACAGCTTTGGTGAGGTCTTTTGCCAAAGCAGGGCAGTGTAGGAGAAATGGGGGAAATTTTGTGAGGCTGAGATGACGGGTCAAGCAGGGCTGCTAGTGGGTTGGGATGAACAGAGTCAGGGAAGCATCAGGTGAGATAGGGAGGTGAGGAGCTGCCAGCAGGTAGTCCCGGGTGACTGACTGGGATGCTGGCAGGGTCATCAGGACATAGGAGGCTTAGAGGAAGGAGGCTAGGAGTGAGCAGGATTTTGAAGTGGCTCTGTGGGACTGACACGAACGGGATCATTATGCTAACAGGTATTGGGAAAGCCCTGGAGAAAGCTGATCTCACCTGCCTTTTTTTTTTTACCTAGTTAAACCTCGTCTCAGATCCAGGACAGCCCAACCTCACCCCAGGCAGACCACCCCTTCTTTCCATCACCCCTGTCCATCCCCTGCCACCCAACTTTACTTCCCTGGCAGCATCTCAGTCACACCAAGTCATACCACTACAGGGAGGAGGAGTCAGGGGAAGAAGAATCAGCAGAATGAACTCCAAAACCAGAGGTTGCTTGTTGAAAAAATACCCTATCCCATCCCCTCCAGGGTGCCTGGCTCACACAAACAGCAGCAGTGAACCCATGCTGCAGCTCCAGCACTGCAGGTTTGATGCAACCAGACTGCAGCCAATCACCTAGCTCAAATAGGGAGCTGTTGCCTGAAAACAGGACATGAATCTCAACCTTCAGATTAAAGGTCTAACGCTCCCTTCATACAGGGAAGAGCAGCATCGGCAAGTCTGCATCTTCATAAAGCCTTGGCATTCTGCTGCATTCAACAATCTGCTGCCCTAGGCAACTGACTACTGTGTTGCCTGGCTGCCTAAAATTAGTACCTGTGTTTGCCTTTGTTCGATTTTCAGAAGCGACAACTGTGCATGAAGCACAAATTTACACATTGAGCTTCCAGAGTCCCAGCGGAGCAGCTGGAGAGCTATCGCTGCTTTCCCAAAACCGCCTCCCTGCCGAATTCGCCGGAGGGAAGCTGCAGGACTCCAAGAAGGGGAGGTCATGTCCATGAGATCATTTGCAGAGATTTGGCAGACCGTGAAAAAAGTTGAGCCCTGGCTGGAAGACAGCCCTGATAAACGAGAAAAGGAGAGTTACTCATGCAAATTCCTTGCCCTACCCCTATTGTTTTTTAAAAATTTGAGATGTCCCCCAAGTGTGGACACAGATCTTTATCAAGTGCTGTAAAGGAGTGTTGAAAGAAAATGTAGGTCTTTCCACGTAACTCCAGTGATCCTCTTTTCTGCATCTTGTCTGGTTTCTCACAGGCTGCGGAGAACTAGGCATGCACTCTTCTTACAATTATCAAGAGCTTCTTTAAAGTTCCTGTTTATTCTTGCAACTTGACTATGGTACAATGCTTGTTTTTAATGCCTCACAATGTCCAGCACACCCAGAAACATTTACTGCACTCTCTGACATAATGGCACTTACTCAAGATGAGGAAAATATTCACTAAAGTCCAGTATCCCTGGCTTAAGGAGCCAGTAGAGATACAACAGCCAGGAAGGAGTGTTTGCATGTGCTGTTCAAAATGGAAGCCCTGCCCTCTGGTTCTGTGCCACGGGCCTTCTGGTTGTGAGCATTAAGAGATGTACCCTAGCATCCTGCTATACACCTGCTTCTGGCAGCCAGGCCTTGTTTTAACCACAGTTCTTAGTAAGACTTGAGGAATCTCACATACTTGCCGATTCAGCTGAACTGGTTTTGGAGGGAGTATAGTCTAAAAAGAAGAAAAAAGGAGTCCCTTGAAGGTAAATTGCAGCTCTCACACAGAAACCTGAATCATCTTTTATCTCATCACCCCCTGCTCACTTGGTCCTGTGCTGCTCCCTTGCTGCTGACATGTCCCTCAGTGTACCACCATGGCGCCATACTGGTATCAAATTTCCCAGGTCCAAAGGCGTTATTTGTATTGAGATCATTACTTTAAAAGCAATTGGAGTCACCTCCACAAGTCCAGATCCAGCTGGGGTGTTACACAGGGTGTTAAAAAACCTTCTCAAAGTATCCCAGTACATCAGTCCTTTCTGTCTGCTTCTTTTGTCTTGACATTGGCTTGCATCACTGAATTGTTACACATCGTCTGTCTCTGCTGAAAGGGTAGATTATTTTTGCTTATGTCCTGCTTCTTTCTTTTGATACTTAGACAACTTGGTTTTATCTCCTGATGTGCTCATGTGCTACCTTTTTCTGCATCTCATCACCTGTCACCCCTGCTGACAGATCCAGATTTCCTTTCACTGCTACCTTGCTCTTTCATTTTTCCATGACTCCCCTGGCCAATGACATCCCGTCTCCCTGTCACCAGGGCATGTAGTGCAGCAAGCGCCAAGATATACCTGCCAGTCTCAGCAGACCCAGTGACAGCTGTCCCTGAAGTGCCTCACCAAGGAGAATAAGAATGGAGGAAGGTTGCAAGTAAAGCAGAAATATTAGACAACGAAAGAGGCCAGATACTAAGTGTTTTCACTATTTAAAACCAAAATGGATACAAAAGATAGTGATTCTATGAATAAAACAGGTTCTCATTAGTGAAAGATATGGAATACATGTAAAGCCTTATGAACGTCATCATTTATGCCATGACATTTCACATGACAGGCAATGAGCTCACCCGGAGCAAGATCATCTCACCCACTACAAAAAAAAAAAAAGAAAAAAAAAAAGTGCAAACTCCAAGGATAAACCAGGACATGGCCCTTTTCCCTTTCAAGGTGATTTGGTGGTAGTTGTACTCTTACAGCAGGTTAAAGCCCAGTGTTGAGCCAACCCTGTCCACTGAGACCAGCACCAGATGTCCCAAAGTGCAAGAGACTTGGCAGTGACCCACGGAGCATCCGCAGAAGCTGCGTGTGCTGAAACAAAATACACTTCAGTTTTTCAGTATCAAGAAGGAAGCAATGTAGACCCAGCCCCACAGGTACGTAGCTGCCTGGAAACCATATTTATGATATGCCCAGACACAGATCCAGGCCATCCGCTTCCTTTTTCTGTGATAACTCTATTTGCATGTCAACGACCTCAGTTGAGAGCCAGAGACCTGAACCGCGACATGTCTGGCCCAAATTTTGCAGTTCTTGTTCCCACAACTACTAGAATACCAGTGTTTCTGGGGCTGCAGCAAGTCACCCAAAACCACAAACTGAAACCTTCTTAGTGTCCTTCATTTATATGGGCAAGCGCTGTAAGAAATTAGACCAGCTCCACTATGTGTAGTCATAGTCTAACAAATTCCTAAGTACATATATTTGAAAAAAGTACCAAGCATTATCATCTGCTGACTGTTCAGTGGCTTATTTAACATGCTCACAGTGTCACAGCTTACTTGCCAAACAGGCACCTCATCTCCTTAATTTGCACTAATGATTTCTTCTTCAGAAGTTGTTCCTCAGACCCCCTCAAAGGAGCCATGGGAGGTCAAGTTGAAACACAAGCCCAGGCAGGGTGAAGAGGCCCACGCTGCTGCTCCCCAACATCACACGTTTGTAGAAATGAAAGACTCCATTCCTTAAGGCCATGCAGCCAACACCTTTCCCAAGTGTTAAATTTACATAGAGGATTAACCATCCTGGAGGAGAATAAGACAAGAGGCAAGCAAAAAGAAGAAAGAACATCCCTCCTTTACTTGTTTTCCAGGGGCCAGCCTCAGGAGCTGGTTTGTTACCTGCTGCCGCTGACCCGCAGCACAGACCTCTCAAGCACTGACAGGAGGGCAGCCCTCATCCTGCTAGAGAGCTGATGCTGGCTGCAGGATTTGCATGAGAACTCTGGACTCAGATTATGGCAGTTACGAGCACATACGTCATCTCTCCTTGAAGATTAGGAAGGGGACAAAGTTCTCTGACAGCATGAGCAAGTGGGCAGCGAAAGGCAATCCGAGTCAAAGCAACTTCTCTGCAGAGGTTTCAAAAGAGGACAGGGGACGGAAACAGATGAATGTCTTTAAGTGGTTTCTTTCTTACTCTGATGCTGCAAAGCATAGAGCACCCTTCATCCTCCCTAAAGGGGTATCAGATCCCCCTGTCCCACTGGAGTCATCCCAAACTGAGAAGATTTGTGTCTCTGCATCTAACAGGCCTGGACCTCATTTTTGCTCTGAGTATATATTCCTTTTAGTTTGTTCCATACCTTAATAATTACATCAACTGGCAAAGACAGAGAAATTCTTAAAATACAGTTAAACTGCTGCTGCAGGGGTTCTTAGCTCTCTAGGAGCAAATGACCAGGCGAAATGGAGATGCACAGTTACTGCTCTGTCTTGGACATTCAACACCTCGGTGTAGGTCACAAGGACTGGTGTCAGTCTGACTCAGATCAATAGCCTCCTGTCAGTTAAAGTGTTGCCAGCAAAGCTTGATCTATACATTTCCAAAGGAAACAGTAAGCCATGGAATAAATTCAAACCGAATTTAATTTCTCTCCTTCCCACTAGGGTCTTCAAAGATCTTCTTATAAAGTCCCGTCTAATGAAAATAATATTAATGATCAGCTCTTCCTCCACTCTAGGATTGCAAAGCAAGCACATACACCCCATACATTAGACCCTACAACTCTAACAGCTGCTATTTTTTCCTTTACGTTACAGAAAGGGAAAGAGAGGTGCAGGAAGAGCTGAGCAACATGTTCAAAACAGTGAACCTGTGGTGCAGATTTACCTCCATTCAGCAAAGCATTAAACCAGGTGCCTGAAAGCAAGCATACGCCTACTTACTATTGCTGAATCAGCATCAAAATATCTGCTTGCTTTTTCCATCATTTCAACCACCAAATACTTTTGCCGTCTATTAAATGTTGTTCCTGCTCAAATAGGGTGCACTCAAAGAGCAAGCAATAAATGAAACATTTGGGGAATAATGTCTCAATATATCACTTGTATCATCTACGCAGTTATCACAGTTTCCAAACCACAGGAAAAACATTTTTCCATGGTTCTACTGCCAGCATTACCTGGGTAAACAACAACCTCTCTCTCTCCTACCTGGAGGGCTCAGTCCAACCCTGTGCCACAGGGCATTCCTCTTTCAAAGTGCTGCCTCTTTATGATTTACACAGTTAATACATAGAGTTAAAAAGAATAAAAATTAAACTTAAAAAAAATATTTTAAAGATTTTACCTATTTAACTGCCTGGACTGGCTGATGTGGGGATGAGAAGCACAGCGGAGAAGGGCAGGAACATGTGGCTAGAGAGGGCTGAGCCGTGGCACTACCATCTTCATAGAATCATAGAATCATAGAACCANTGTAAGATCCCCCGCACTTCAGTCTCCTCTTCCCTAGACTAAACAGCTCCAGTTCCTGCAGCCTTTCCTCATATGAAAGATGCTCCAGTCCCTTGATCATCTTGGTGGCCCTGCGCTGGACTTCCTCCAGAAATTCTCTGTCCCTTGCCTGAGGTAATGTCACGTGGAGCCACACCAGCATTGGCACTTCAAGAAAAGTATTCCTGGGAGGGTTTTTTTTTATTGTGGATCTGTTCCCTGACTGATTTTACAGCTCACTGCCCCAGGCTGAGGGTACAATTGCACAGAGGGCGAACATCAGCTTCTTGGACAGGAACTACTTAAACCCATTACTGCTGCCAAAGCCTCTTCGTTATCAGGGCAAGGCCTGAACTGCAAGAACAATGGTAGTGAAAAAAAAAACCCAAACAATTAAAGCCCAAGTCTTAAAAAATTAGTAACCAAGCATTAATTTGAAAGATGCCTCTGTGTAAAATGGCCTGCTTTGGAACAGATGAGGTTTCCAGTAACGCAACTAGTACCTGCTGCTTTGTAAATCCTTCCCTGAGCAGAAAGAAAAAAAAAGAACTGGAAAAGGAACTAAAATTGCTAGCGCGCTTTACTCACATGTATTCCTTTTCAGTGACTTAGAATTTGACTCAGTTTTCAAAGCATATTATATAGATACTTTAACTGCCAAAGCTATCCAAAAGCCTTCCAAAAAAAGCTACGCTTTTTTTCCTGCTTCTCAATGTGAACTGGTGGTACAGACACTAGAACAGCATCCATCTTCTCCTCTCACAGCTCTGTTTGCCCAGCACATCTAACGAAAGTCAAAACTCGCTTTACATCAACACAGCCAGCGCGAGTTGTCACCAGACCGGCTTTACACCCATCGTGAGGTTTTCTGAGCACATCCTGCATTTCACTGTTGGAGACATTATCCTCCTAAAGAGCTCAGCCCACACCTAGGATTCAAAACAAGGAATCAGATTTCAGAAGTGCCTGTGGAAAACTGTGCTTTTTCTTTCCTGCTTTTGACATGAAAAATGTAACCACCAGAAGCAAAACTCCAAGGGGTTAAATTATCTGGAAAATGTAGGTGCTTATCTAACACCTCATCTACTGGGAAAGCAGCGTGCAAGCCCATGAATGATGGGCACTGGAGAATTTGGCCCTAAGCTGTTCGGAGGGATCAGTTGGTATAGTACCCACGTTTTGCAGCCTTTCAAACACGGGTTTAATAGTCATCATTCCTGCAGCAGGTGCAGCTGGGCTGGATCAGGGTACCCAACTCAGATCGTTACGATCCTGAAAACTTCAGAAAGGCACTTGGATATTTTGACTTCTAATGCCAATCAGTTTTACAATCCAGTTTGCTATCAAGAGCTGAGGGAAGGCAGGACCGCTTCATTCGACACAACGTGGGTTGATGTCATCTTTAAATGATCATGCACCTACAGCATCAGATGGTGTGAGATTGTCACCAGGTCTCAGAATCACACTTAAAGGAGGAAACAGGTAAACACTGAGTAATTCTTATTTGTGGTGAAAACTCAGGTATATATATATGGTCATGTGTTAATTTATCGGAAGGGCGTTTTCCTCAGAAGCAGGCAGAGACTGGGAGATGGAGGCTAAAATCCTCCCCTGCAGCCAAACCTTACCCCGGGCACAGAGTGGACATCAGGTGAGCTGCTCTGCAGGGACTGCCTGCCTCTCTTCCCTGGTCGCTGAGACTGCATCACACCCTTATGCTAATGGTACTCTTTGGCCATGTAATGCGTGGCACTTAAATCGCACGGCAGTGGCATTTCCAGCGAGGAGCACGTACAGAGCCGACAATTTGGCACCAACAGTCCTCACCACAGTGACTTCGTCTGGAGCTCTGCGAATCTAGGCAAGGTGGTGATCTGACCCTTTGTCTGGTGACTATAGTAAAGGCTCAGGTCAGGACCTTGTCTTCCCAGCACAGCTGCTGATTTGTTTAGCCACCTCATTTTGGTTATAACTAACTGAGACTCTGAAGTTCAGTTTCTTCATCTGCCAGGGGGAGGTGAATTTATTTCAGGACTGCTTCTGTGATTTTGCCTTTGGATGCTGCGATACATTACAGTTTCTAATGCATTTACAGATCCTTCAGTGAAAACATGTAAATACAGTTATTATTAAGGCCATGTTCATAGTAATACCTCAGGCAGAACTTCCCAGGCACAAAAAACCCAGTCCATAGGAGACTGCTGTTTTTCAAAGACAGAAATGGGTTTATTATTCCCTCGAAACTAAAAGAAAAACATATAGCCAGTGGGAGAAATCCAGCAGGTTAAGTTCTTCCAACTGTCACTCAAACAGAGAAAATTATCTATTTTATGCTCCTATCTAAAAGGACATTTATATTACCTGAGATTTTTTTTTTCTCCACTATCTTGAACATATTTATTCTCTCTGGCACTATATTCTTGAACATGTTGACTATAAAAGACCAGGAAACTTCTGTAGGTGAAACAGCTGTGTATCTGAAATGCAATCTTGGCCTTTTGGGGGAAAGATGAAGTTCTTGCACTGAAAAATGTCATTGTGCTGCAAAAAAATAATGTATTTGCAGAGAAGGTAAAGATTGGTTGTCTTGCTGGTAAGGAAAGCATGCTGTGTTGCAAAGAAGGGTTATATGTGTGGTGTCTTGTATGCTTGCTTGCGGGTGTGGACCACACAAAGCTATAGGTATATGAGGATATATGCTCTCATCCCTGCAGTGGACAAGCTGCAAGAGAAGAGAAGGTATTTCCCGAGTCTCTATATCGCAGGGAAAGCAAGAAATGCTATTAAGGATTTATGCTGTTCCAGCAAAATAACTTCCTCACTTGAAGCAGAAGCCAGCTTTTTCACATTCTGCACTTCACTTGTGCTGACAGTGCGCAGTTCTTCAATCAAGCCCTATGCCAGTTTTGTACTGAGAGAGGCAGCACTAGGAAACAGGCCCTCAAGCCTCCTTAGCTCCCATTCCTGCTCTCCGTCACAATTCCAGTTGCCTTTTAGATGTATTTCCAAGACTTCAACTGAACAGTCCTCATACTGCCGAACGTTCGTAGAGTGAAAGCAGCTATTTGTTACATGAGTGGGTTTGAAAGTATAGCATAGCACATTAAAAAATATGTTCTAGAGAAGGCATGTATGGGAGATGTCGGAGAAGACATTTGTGTGTGGTGTGTAATAATTATGTTTTCATTTAGGCAGCATCTCCTCCACGCACAAGGGAATATAACAAAATGTAACTAAAACCGCATATCCTTACAAATAAAGGGAGAGAGAGAGAGAGTTTCACACAAAGGTTAAACAAAAAAAGTCTGTTTAATGTCACTTTGGGGATTAGAGGAACTGAAGTAAAACAAACATTCAGAACAAACTTTGAGGGGTTGCTTCAGGAAAAGCACGTGTGTGAGTGTGTGCCATCACATCTGCATATTCAATATGGCTTGCTGGGACAGCTCAGGGAAAATAGGAAACTGGAAATTTTCAGTGTGGGAATTAGATGGAAGAATGTGAACCATTCTAAACAAAACATAGCGAAGTTGCCAGCTGACTTGCTAAAATGCCAGTGCTCTCTAGGATCCCTTGAAACAGAGCTGAGGACTGGCCTTGCCGTTCAAGCAGCGGGTTGGGAGCCAGGAGATTTGGCCCTGCAACAAACCCAGCATGTGATGTTGGAAAGTCACTCAGCCCTAAGTTTCCAAAAACTGATTTCATGCCTATGCTTCTTTCTGGGCACCTAGCGTGAGACAGCATGAGCCCAAACATCCAGGATTTCAATCAAAGCTCAGCTGCAGGTGCTAACTTCCCATCTATGCAGAAAATACATTTTGGGGCTCAGAATCATCACAGACGCGATGGAGCTAAAACCTGTAAAGCAATCCAAAATGCTACAAAGCTGCAGGCATTATATGATTTCACAGGTCTCTAATTCTGTCAAAGGAGAAGTGCTACAGATGTGCAAAGGAGTATTATTTAGTTACCTGTCCTTTCCCACATGCTGGCAACCATTGCCATTCTGTCAATATTTTCACAGGTTTCAATACATCTGAAGATTTTTTTTGTTGATGTTTCCTGCTTCAGGGCATCAAGGAATAATCTTTTTACGAAAGCATTCACGGTTCCTAAAGGAACATAAAGAATACAGCCCAGGATTGCTGGCAAAAAGTGTGGAACAACAACATCGACAAGACTAGGAAAATACTAGATCTCAGGGGTGAAATAGTGGAAAGAAAGCAGCTTTTCCACATAATTTAGTCAGCATGTATGCTGAGGGGGAAAAAAAAAAAGAGTAAAAGCAGTATTTCTAGCTTACTTTTTCCTGTGCACATACTTATTTTTTTTTCTTAAAAAACATTTGGAACCATCTGGATTAAAGAAAGTTGTGTTCTCATCGTACATTACAGGGTTTGGTCACATAGAAGATTAATTAAACTACAC
The DNA here is from genome assembly GCA_013401255.1 of Urocolius indicus. Classification (NCBI taxonomy): domain Eukaryota; kingdom Metazoa; phylum Chordata; class Aves; order Coliiformes; family Coliidae; genus Urocolius; species Urocolius indicus. The sequence continues at coordinate 155,528 of WBNH01008177.1, forward strand.
TGTAGGTAAAGGATTACTTTTTCTGATTGGTGTAGAGAAAAAAAAATGATTGAAAGAACAAGTGTAAAACACAGAACTTGTTTCACGTATATTTCCACCTCCAACACGGTGAACTCTATACTTTCTTCTCGCCCTATTTGCGTCTGCCCTTGAATTTCAGCCCCGCGTTTTCAGAGAGCATTTTCAAGATTGTTGTCATGCACAGGCAGGTAACACATGTTGGTGGATTTAGTAGTCTGAATGGGGTTTTAGTACCCATGCGTACCCGAGAACACAAGCCAGAAGGAAAGCAGTTTCTGAAAGGCACCTCCTTCTGCCACCACTTCTCTGTGCATCCACTGGAGTTGTAGTAAAATAACTTTCAGAAAAATCAAAGCAATTCAGCACCAACAGTCTCTGTGCTGTTACTTTTAGGATCAATACGTTAAAGTAACCTTTCTTTGGCCAGAACTAATGCAAACCCTCCATTAAGTGTAAAATCGTACTTTGTATCCCTATTCTGCCTTCCCTATAAAAACCAGTGTTTTGTAACTCTCACCTGCAGCTTGCACCAGGCTGTAACCTCGGCTCTGCTTTTATAGCATGTTTCCAAAACAGTACTGCCCTATTTTTCAGTTTTCCTCTAAGAACTTACTTAAGAGCCAGTGCTTGCAGGGCAGGTGACATAACTTTGTCCAGTTCTAGTGAACTGCCAATTTTAGAATGCTATTTACTACCTGAAAATGTGCTGGTGGCTATGGTCCAGAGAGGGAGGAGTTAATAGTTAAAAGTAATGCTGCAGTAATCCATGGGTACAAAAACCCTGTGTTTTAAGAACCACACAGCTACATCTCTATCCTCTCCATGATTATCTTCATGTGAGGTCGATTCTCTCACCAACACAACTATGTATGAATTACCCAGCCCTGGACCTTGCTCCGTGCAAGGCTCAACTGGAGAAGGACAAAGCCAAGTAGTGATGCCTTTTCTTCCTCGGAGCTTCTGACAGAGAGGACCACAAGAAGCTTCCCTGATAGCCAAATAACCCTTCTTTGCCAGATGGCAGGTATTGCTACATCTGCCCTGACTGCAGGGAAGCCTTCAGCTGAGGGGAGGCTGCACTCACACTTCTCTAGCTTCAGCCAAAGATCAGAACATCTCCTCCATCCCAGGCTGAACATGCTTGCTGTCAGTGGAGCTACACACACACAGTGTCCGGCCATTGCTGCAGGGTTTTGGCGTAAACAGCTGCTAGAAAGGAAGATTTCACAAACCTGCTGTTGTAACAGGTACCACACAGCATGTCAGACACGTTTCTGCTGTGACTGCAGGGGCTGCCCTTCTTAGATCAAGATGCAGAGGTCTCAAAGTTCAATCCCCAGGAATGGCTTATGAAAGCAATTACTACCTGAAAGGTCTCTTTGTTTTTGTGCCACTGCTTTTAATAATAATGATTACATCAGATATTTTCTGCCATCTCCATCTTCTTTGGTACTGCTAATAAAGAAACGGCAAAACCCAACACTTAAAATAGCACTCATTGCCACGAACTACAAGTGCTGAGGTTTGAGATTTTACATCCTGCTCTCCCAGAGCACTTTCCCTTTGATGATTTTAACCATTGAGCACTGAGCTTTGTATAAGCCACGAAGGGTGTGACATGCACAGCAGAGTCAGAGAATTGCCTGCGGGCAGGGGCCCAGGTCGCCTGCTCTAACCACCAGACAGTCCTGTCGCATAAGAGCAGACGAGACATACATGATAGGTACAGGGCATTGAAGTGCAGCTGCCTGGACCATAATACATTATTTTGGTTCTTCCACCAATCTTTTCATTTATGCTTGGTTCAATCTGCTACCGCAGCAACAGTTACTGGCCAATTTAATGGTAGAACAGGGAATACAATCCAGACCTCCCAGGCTTTACATCCTCTGACCATTCTTCCTCTTATTAGCATAGTTATACTCTTGTCAGCTATTGATTGACAATTAAAACCAAAACCTGGAGAAAACAGATAAATCCCAAAGGCTCAAATTTAGAGCTGGAGTCTGCACTGAGACATCAGCTCTGAATTTTGCCCCAGCACCTAAGCACATATTCACAGTACACTGTATTTTGAACAAGGCACCTCCGACACCACGAAATAAATGCCAGATCACAATTACTTTGTGCAGAAGGAACCGGGCAATCTTAAAACAGTCTCATGTAGACATGATACCTGCAAGGTACAGAAAAAAACCATCATTTTTTAAAGGAAAGCTTAGTGGTGACCTGAGCTTCACAGCAAAGCTCTGCATGCAAGAGGATCCTAATGTTACAATTTCCAAATCACCCACTAATTAAGTTATATTTTCTTTACAGTTTCTGTTAAAAACCAAAACAAAACGTCATGACTGGCATGAATTCCGAAGGGAATGCATTCAAGTAACAGCTCTAATTTGGTTTATGTGTGTATGCATGCACATAGACATGCTTATATGTATATATGCTTATGTGTCTGAAATATGCACATTGCACATCTGTTCTTCCTACACTTAAATGCATATCTCTTAATAAGAGATCTTTGTCATGTAATCACTGGTTGCATTCACAGAAGGGTTCTAGGAGATCTTTTTTGCTTTATGTTCAAGAAAGGAAAGGAAACTCTGAAACACTCCAATGCAGCTTCTCTGACACGATGCTAAGCTCTACAGTAGTAGTCAGGAGTTCACTCAGCATCAAACGCTGATGAGCACCGCGATCTCTTCACAACAAGCCAGCACCCTGATTTTGCTGAGCCATGTCAGAAGGTGGTGGCTTAGATGTCAGCAATGTGAAAGGACTATTTTGGTGTCATATGCAAAAAAAAAAAAAAACATTCTGCAAATTGACTTTTAAGAAGTTCCATTAAACCAACTTCCAATCTAGTCTAAGACCACTGGTTGTACCAGGCTTAGTTCGTTTTTGTGGACATGCTTCTCATCTGAGGAAAGAGGTCTGGAAGCCAATTTGTGAAGGAGCGTATGTCGTGGTTTAACCCAGTTTAACAGCAGCTAACTAAGGATCATGCAGCCACTTGCTCCTGCAGGGGAATGGGGAAGAAAATCAGGAAAAACATCTCAAGGGTTGAGATAAGAACAGTTTACGAACTAAAATGAAATAAAATACAATAATAATAACAGTAATTTTTAAAAATTATTATAATAATAGCAACTAAAAGGACTATAATTTAAAAAAAAATATAAATTTCAACAGGAAAACATTGCTGCACAATGTAGTTGTTCATCACCTGCTGACTGATGTCTGAGCAGCAATCCCCCCCCTTCCCAATGACTCCTCCAGTTTATATACTGGGTATGATGTTTTATGGTATGGTTTAGAGATCCATACCTAGCCCCAAAAGGGTCTAGGGGATCCCAAAGGAATCTTTCGCTAGTTCAGGTCAGCTGTCCTGCCCATGCTCCCTCCCAGCTTCTTGTACCCCCCAGACCACTCACTGGCAGGGCAGGCTCAGAAGCAGAAAAGGCCTCCACGCTGTGCAAGTACTGCTAGTAGGGAGAAAATCAACAGCAAAAACCAGGACATTAGAACTTGAATCAGTCCTGAAACAGCGTTAGCTGAACTATTCGTTAAGATGGCTGTTTTTTTGGAGAGAAGAAATCTCCCCACTGTAGCTTACACAGCATCAAACTCAATGCTTTAAACTGAGAAGTAATATAGTGGTGAGATGGACAAAAGGGCTGAAACACCCACATCAGCCAGTCACAGGAAATTAGCTAATGGATTATATCAGTCTACAACCCAAACGGCACCAGCCTGCAGCCTCAACAACAGATGAGGGAGGATGAGGCCATCCACAACACCTTGTTTTTTTTTCAAGGGTTGTAAGAAAAGCACCACGGTTTTAAATGAAAGTCTAAATCACCAGAGCTGCATGCATGAATGAGGCCTCCCCTAAGCACCCACCTCTCTAATACTCCTTTGATCACGTTAGCCATAGCAAGTGGAACACAGGAATCTGAGCTGCCTGTCTTGTCCCTCAGATGAAGCTGCCTCTCGTCTCTGAGGCACTGAGATGTGCGACAGTGGGGTCAGGTGGGGCAATGGGGGGGGATTAGCGACTGTGGGGCAGAGAAGGCAAGGAGGAACGCAGTCCCTCAAGGAGCCAGTTCATGAAATGACCACGGTTAGCCGGGCATGGCAGAGAGACATATTGCTTGAAGAATTTAAGGTTAAATGGATCAAAAGAGAGAGAGAGAGAAGGGTTAGTGGATGACAGGCTTTATTGTTTGAGTGGTTTTGTGTCATTTCTGTCCTGCATTTCCACTGGTCGCTGTCCATAGGTAAGAAAAAGCCAAATGCCATGCAGATTCCTATGGGTAAATTCACAAGTTTTCCATTCCACGTCTGAAGTTGTAAAAATGCAGAAAGCAGAGGAGTAAAGTAGCAGAATAAAAGGAAGAGTAAGGAAGGACTCTGCATTTGTTTTCTCTTAAATTATTAATTTAAGCTAAAAGTTGCAAATTGAGAAGCAAAAGAAACAAATAGGGACAGAGGTGAGAGCTGCAGAAGGACCTGGTGGACATTATGCCCTATCCTGCAGTAAAAAAATACAGGGCAGATGATGGTGCATCTTCATCAGCACAAATTACTTCCCATCACAAAAGCCACAAGTGAGTTACATGGATCCTCCTGAAACCCCGCCAAGCAAAACTGCCTGGCCTCTGCTGAACACCGGTGTAATTGGGGGAAAAAAAAAAGAGAATGAAACATTGATCTGGCAAGTGCATTCAAAAAGAGAAAGCGGCTGTTAGGAGCTGCTCAAGAGGCTGGAATGCTGGAGACGGTTCCAGGGGGATGGATCAGCCATCAAAGTGTGCACGAGCCAGGCAGGGCTTTTTAATAAAACACAGTTTATCGCACGGTGATTACCACCTCCTATTTATACCATATGAGATCATGAAAAGCATGGCACATATTTCCTTACTCCTGGAAACACAAAGTCAACCGAACAACCATGTGATAAATTTGCTCTTTTCATGCACTTTTCCTTTGCCATTCTACACCTCTATTTCCAAACATCTGTCACTGAGATAAAGTGAGCAATAAAAACCTACTACAAAAATACTTTCTGGGCTCCCCCCTCAAAAAAAACCCCAATCTCACAGTAGATTAGGATTACGAGTCGAAATTCCAGGGCTGCTCTGTTTAACATGTAAATCTTGACCATTCACAAGGAAGTACAGACAGTGGAAGTATAGAACATGTGAAAGAGGGAACCTCAGAGTCTCCAGAAAAGGCATCGTGTATTTCTGACCTTTGCTGGTTACACACAACAGGCGTTTACAGACATGACATGCCAAAATATGAAGAAAAACATATTTCAGGTAAGCTTTTATGCTTTAAAAAGTAGTCCTTTCCCCACCCCGCCACCCCCCCCAAACGTGGCTCAAAGGCTTATGGAGAGGAAACACTACATTATTTGCCTGGCAAGATTCTGCAGTTGAATTTGGGATAATACAGTAAAATGCTTCATTAGCACCCTTTCAGAACGACTTGTATAACTTGCTTGTAGCTTTGCCAGTTATGAGTAATGCAACAATCACTAAGATACACCAACACCACCTTCGTACCACATTTCTTTCACACACTGCCTGCCGTCTGCCAGACTTGGTCTCCTTGTAAGAGATCATCCTGCTGTCTTCAGCCGAGCATTCCTCACCGAGGCAGCCCCACACGAAACGCTGCACTTTTCACCTGCTCCTCTCTTCATGGAAGCTCTCCTTTTCGGTTGCCACACTCTACAACCGGTCTGAGCAGATCTGCGGCACGGCTGCTCAGCAAAATCTATCACCCCTCATCTTTTTCTTATTAACCCAATGGTTAACCATCTCCCCATCTCCCCCCACCCCCCTCCGACAGCACAAAACTAAGTAACGTTCCAAAGATAATTCATACTGGGTGACACCCCGGCTCGGCGCCTGTGTGGGACTGCTGCTCCACAATCATTAAAACCAGGTCTGCACATTGCTGGGTCACCCAGGAATACAAATTTGATCGGGATCGGGCCAAGGCTCGTGATCATGCTTCTGCTGAATGAGCCAGAGCACACGATATGGAGCCGAGGCCAATTTTACCCTGGCCGTATGCCAGCCGCAGGGGTGCAGACGATACCTGATCTGGCTGGAGTTGTGTACAGTGATACCTGATCCAGCATAAAGTCTGCTAGTAAAAAGTTAACCTGTCAAAAACTTCTTGAATTAACTTGAGCAGGCAGAGTGAATGAATATCAGGTCAGCGCTTCATAGAATGCAGCCACCCCGTTTTTGAGCCAGTAATAGGAGTCGTACTGCTGGCTTTTCTGCGCTGCCAAACCACAGCCTAATGCCGATAGCGATGCTTATATGCACGGGAATCTCATTGCAGGTTCAGGGCCTCAGAGCGCTTCAACTTGCTTTGCCTCCAATTTACAGCAAAAAGGAAAGAAAAAAAAAACAGAATGGAACCTAAACATTTAACCCTTGAGTAGTCAACAGAGTCTACTAACACAGGATCTGTACGTGAAGATGGAGCCATGGGCATCTCTGTAGCAGATTTAGACAATGATTAAAATAGAGCCTATTCCTTCAGGTTAGTCAAAGTCCCTGTACAGCATACACATCAGTAACTAACACCTTTGTAGTATTTTAGTAATCCAAATGGTATTGAAAATGCACCCTGTCATCTTGAAGAAATGTGATTTTTTTTCTTTTTTCCTTTCCAGCCCATTGTCACAGAAGGGCAGCCCTGCTCTTTTGAAACTGCTTTGAAAAAGGCTTACCTGACCTCTAGCAGAACTTAACCCACTTCTAACACTGGTGCAATACTGCCCAGTGTTGAACCATTACACGAGGCGATGGACACGCAGGAAACATGGATTTCAAATATTGTTTCTTGAAACGGATGGAATCAGTTTGGATGGAAATTGCTCGGTCTATGTGAGTGCTTGCACTCTTTTCAGAGCTAGTTCAAGGAGACCAATTAGCTGAAAGCCATTTTTGGAAGTTTCTCCGTTTCCCATCACAGATTCCTTAAAACGGCCCACCCAGAGCTCTAGCTACCTTGACAGTTACCCAGCTCTCCAAGCTATTTACAGCCACACTCCTATCGCTCCTGCAGGCACGTCTAGACAGGGAGTTCCCAAATTTTGGTCCCAAAGGCCATCGCGCAGTCTGAGTCCAAGGCACGGACGGCGGCGGCCTGTCCCGCGGCAGACGCGGGTGAGGCAGCGGCCCGCTCTCCCCTTGCCGCTGTGCAGCACCACGTGCTGGTCCCTCCCGGCGGGGTGCGGCTGCCCGCGGCTCCCCCGAGAGCTCCCGGGTCCGCCGACCAGCCGACCCACCGGGGCCATCGCCAGAGCCCCGACGCTGAGGCGGCCCGGCGGGGCCTCACGGGGAGCGGAGTGGGCAGCGAGAGCCGAAGCGAGGGTGCTGGCTAGGCTGCGCTGCGGGCTGCGCTCAGCTGAGCTGACGCGGGGCTGACAGCTGCGGCCCGGCCCTCCTCTCGCACGGCTCGGCCACCCCCGCCCGAGCGGGGACGAGTCACCCGAGGGTGACAACAACGCGGCGCCCGGGCGCCACGTGCCCACGCTGACAGCGGCGGCGGCGGGCGAGGGGCGCGGCGGGCACGGCCGCCTCCGGGGCAGAGCACAGAGGCCCGGGCAGCGGAGGCCCCGCCCCGCGGCGGGGGGAGGTGGGGAGG
>WBNH01008177.1:163824-190786 GCA_013401255.1 Urocolius indicus
CGGGCCGGGCCCGGCGGCGAGGAGGAGCGCGGCGCCGGCGGGGGCGGCCGGGCGCGGGCGTGCGATGGAAACGCACATCTCGTGCCTGTTCCCCGAGCTGCTGGCCATGATCTTCGGGTACCTGGAGGTGCGGGACAAGGGCCGGGCGGCGCAGGTGTGCACGGCCTGGCGGGACGCCGCCTACCACCGCTCGGTCTGGCGGGGCGTGGAGGCCAAGCTGCACCTGCGCCGCGCCAACCCCTCGCTCTTCCCCAGCCTGGCGGCGCGGGGCATCCGGCGGGTGCAGATCCTGTCGCTGCGGCGCAGCCTGAGCTACGTGATCCAGGGCATGGCGGACATCGAGAGCCTCAACCTCAGCGGCTGCTACAACCTCACCGACAACGGGCTGGGCCACGCCTTCGTGGCGGAGATCAGCTCCCTGCGCTCGCTCAACCTGAGCCTCTGCAAGCAGATCACGGACAGCAGCCTGGGCCGCATCGCCCAGTACCTCAAGGGCCTGGAGGTGCTCGAGCTGGGGGGGTGCAGTAACATCACCAACACCGGCCTCCTTCTCATCGCCTGGGGCCTGCAGCGCCTCAAGAGCCTCAACCTGCGCTCGTGCCGGCACCTCTCCGACGTGGGCATCGGGCACCTTGCAGGGATGACGCGCAGCGCGGCCGAGGGCTGCCTGGGCCTCGAGCAGCTCACGCTGCAGGACTGCCAGAAGCTCAGCGACCTCTCACTCAAGCACCTGGCCCGCGGGCTGGGCCGCCTCCGCCAGCTCAACCTCAGCTTCTGCGGGGGCATCTCGGACGCGGGGCTGCTGCACCTGTCGCACATGAGCAGCCTGCGCAGCCTCAACCTGCGCTCCTGCGACAACATCAGCGACACGGGCATCATGCATCTGGCCATGGGCAGCCTGCGGCTCTCCGGCCTCGACGTCTCCTTCTGCGACAAGGTGGGGGACCAGAGCCTGGCTTATATCGCACAGGGCCTGGACGGGCTGCGCTCCCTCTCCCTCTGCTCTTGCCACATCAGCGACGAGGGCATCAACCGCATGGTGCGGCAGATGCATGGGCTCCGCACCCTCAACATCGGCCAGTGCGTCCGCATCACCGACAAAGGCCTGGAGCTCATCGCCGAGCACCTCAGCCAGCTCACGGGCATCGACCTCTATGGCTGCACCCGCATCACCAAGCGGGGCTTGGAGCGCATCACCCAGCTGCCCTGCCTCAAGGTGCTCAACCTGGGACTTTGGGAAATGACTGAGAGCGAGAAAGTCAGGTGAGAGGAGGGGGGTGCCCGGAGACCTCCATCTCCTCTGGAGGGACTCACTGATTGACTGACTGACTGACTGACTGCTGCAATGGAGGAGAGAAAGAGAGAGAGGGACACGCACAGAGCCATGCTACCCACGCACCCTGGCACCAGAGGGAGGAACACAGATAAAAAAAAGAGTATATTCTTGAGCCTCTTGCTGCCTACCTACCTACCCTTGCTCTGGAGGAGGAGGAGGAGGCAAGGAGGAGGGGCAGGAGGGGAGAGAGAGAGAAAGCACCTATTCTTTTTCCAGGTGATGACTCCAGCTCTGTGCTGGGGAGACAGAGCTCCCCCTTCCCCCACAGCATCCTTCCCCGTGGAAGAGGTAGAAGGCCCACACTCTTTATGCACTGGGGCTAGAGACACCCCTCTTTATCCCCACTCCCCGATTCCATCCCCTCGTGCACTAAGGATGGATAAAGACAGACCCTTGTTCTGCCGTGTATTCAGAATAGATTATTTTTTGTTTATACTAAGGAGAGTGGGAATGGAGACGGGAACAAACCATAACAACAGCAGAGAAAGCTTCCTAGCTGCACTTACGTACCCAGCCACCCAGTCATCCTGCGCTGGGCACAGACACAGCTCTTGGTAGAATAACCATTCCACCTCTGCGCTTGCCCCTCCCCTGTCAACTGGGAATTGTGACAAATACTGCTCCCTAGGTACATTAGTTTGTCTTTTTTTTTTGGTTTTTTTTTTTTTGTTCTTTTAAATGTTTTTTTTTTTCAGTTCCTTGTTATTTTCTTCTGTGGGTGGATACAACCTCCCACTATTCCAGTTCTCCACTGCACTGAGACTAGGGATAGCTACAGCCTCTCCTTTTGTCAGTATGTTTCCGTGTCATCCTGCACTATGGTTAATAGAAAAGCCCAGGCACTCCATTCTCTCTCCCCATCTCTCTACTGGAGATGAAGATACCATTTCCTCCCTTACCTGTGTCTCTGGGGACTGGACACGGACCCCAGGCCCCTTAAGCCTTTCCGTGCACTGAGGGACACTGAGAGTTACCAAGACTCGTCTTCCCTCTCATCATTCTCTCTTTTTCTCCCCTCCCTCTTCTTGGCAACAGGGATAGACATATCCAGCTACATATCCATTCCTCTTTGGGTCAGGGGTGAGCGGGTAGAAGGGGTGGCTAGCTTCCCTCTACTCAGGGGACTTGAGGAAGAATCTCCAGCTTCATTTCTGCTTCATGAGATACTGTGACCTGTTTTTATTTTGAAATGCATAAAAAAAAATTACTGCTACAAAAACAGCCTCTTACTATCCCATCTATCCCCTTTGCTTAAGTCCTGTAACTGATTCTCCTCACTCATTCTCCTCTTTACAGTATTCATTTTCTTACACGGTTTTATTTTTAAAGACATTTGAAGTTGCTGTTCTTGTGGATTTTTAAGTACATTTTTTTTCTGCTGAATATATTCTATATATATAAATATATATATGATGTCTGGCTACCTCGTTTTAATTTGTTACCTTTTGTTTTGTTTTGTTTTTTTTCTCTTCCTCAAAAGCCCTGGAATTCTTACAGGAAAGAGATTTTGAGACTGAAACATTTTTGTGCCTCGACTGGAATAATGCCCCTTGGGTTTGTTCTTTCCCTCTCCTGCCTTTTTTTTTTTTTTTTTTTTTTTTTTCCCCCCATGGTTGTTTTTAAGCTTACTTAAAGCTTAAAAGGTGTCCCACCTTCACATTCTGGTTGTGCCTCTCCCTCCCTCTTTACTGGGGAACCGGGGACCCAAACTGTGCTTCTGCATTTTTACTCCTCTAGCACAAACATCTTAACGTGTGAGAATCCATGCTGAGGTTTGGGCTGCTGTTAACANCTTGTTATTTTCTTCTGTGGGTGGATACAACCTCCCACTATTCCAGTTCTCCACTGCACTGAGACTAGGGATAGCTACAGCCTCTCCTTTTGTCAGTATGTTTCCGTGTCATCCTGCACTATGGTTAATAGAAAAGCCCAGGCACTCCATTCTCTCTCCCCATCTCTCTACTGGAGATGAAGATACCATTTCCTCCCTTACCTGTGTCTCTGGGGACTGGACACGGACCCCAGGCCCCTTAAGCCTTTCTGTGCACTGAGGGACACTGAGAGTTACCAAGACTCGTCTTCCCTCTCATCATTCTCTCTTTTTCTCCCCTCCCTCTTCTTGGCAACAGGGATAGACATATCCAGCTACATATCCATTCCTCTTTGGGTCAGGGGTGAGCGGGTAGAAGGGGTGGCTAGCTTCCCTCTACTCAGGGGACTTGAGGAAGAATCTCCAGCTTCATTTCTGCTTCATGAGATACTGTGACCTGTTTTTATTTTGAAATGCATAAAAAAAAATTACTGCTACAAAAACAGCCTCTTACTATCCCATCTATCCCCTTTGCTTAAGTCCTGTAACTGATTCTCCTCACTCATTCTCCTCTTTACAGTATTCATTTTCTTACACGGTTTTATTTTTAAAGACATTTGAAGTTGCTGTTCTTGTGGATTTTTAAGTACATTTTTTTTCTGCTGAATATATTCTATATATATAAATATATATATGATGTCTGGCTACCTCGTTTTAATTTGTTACCTTTTGTTTTGTTTTGTTTTTTTTCTCTTCCTCAAAAGCCCTGGAATTCTTACAGGAAAGAGATTTTGAGACTGAAACATTTTTGTGCCTCGACTGGAATAATGCCCCTTGGGTTTGTTCTTTCCCTCTCCTGCCTTTTTTTTTTTTTTTTTTTTTTTCCCCCCATGGTTGTTTTTAAGCTTACTTAAAGCTTAAAAGGTGTCCCACCTTCACATTCTGGTTGTGCCTCTCCCTCCCTCTTTACTGGGGAACCGGGGACCCAAACTGTGCTTCTGCATTTTTACTCCTCTAGCACAAACATCTTAACGTGTGAGAATCCATGCTGAGGTTTGGGCTGCTGTTAACAGAAATGTGTAAAATGCAAGGTCGTTTAAAAAAGAAATTTATATATATAGATATATGCAAATGCTTTCCCCTTCCCCTCCCAAGTCACCTACAAAAAGGTCACTATGCCAGGCTTCCTGTTTGTAGGTGGAGAGGAGCAAAAGTGGCCTGCAGGCCCTGAGGCTGCAATGTGAAGGGGAGGAGACTGAAGTTCATCTGTCTTATCTCTGTGTTCTGTCAATAAAATGGAGCTGGGTCTTTAGATTTTTTTTTTTTAATATTATTTTAAAGAGGAAGATTTAAGTCTGGGTTTTGTCTTTTTGTTTGCTTGTTTGTTTTTGGTTTTTTTTTAAAGAGAAATATCTTTGGCTTTTTTTTTTTCCCCCCCACCTCATCTGTTCAAAATCTCAAATCCTCCCCAGTAAAAGGCCAGACCACGGAGTTAACGCAAACCCAGAGACCCCCTATGGATTAATTGTACTGTTTGTGAATTTGTATAAAAAAAATAACAAAGATCCTCTTAAAAACATTTTATATTCTTACAGTAAAAGGTTAAACATATTTATATAATAAAAGAGGAAATATGAAGTATGTTTTTGAAAAAAAAAAAAAAAAGAAAGAAAAGCCGTTTCTGTGTTGTCTGTGCTTTCTAAAGACATGTATCCATCTGGTTATCTGCCTGCTGCAGCTGGTAGGTGTGCCATGCTGTTCAGGCCGGGCGTTTGGGGCTGCTCAGCCTTCTTGCCTGAGGAGGAGGAAGGAAGAAAAGAGAGCCTGGTGCCTTCTGTGCAGGATGTTGAGTAACAGCATCCTGAAGAGTCTGTAAGGAAGGGGTTTGGTAGGCCCAAAGCTATGGCTGTGAGGGCACTCCCAGTACCCGTGGGGAGAAACTGAATTCAGCTGCCCATTGGTGGGAACTGTCAGCTCAGTTTGAGGTTGGGCGAACCAAAAGTACTGAAGCTCGCTGAGGATTGAATCAAGTATTCAGTGACAGAGGAGGGTGTTTGAGAGAGGAGACAGAAGTGTTGTGTTAACTTTTTTAAAGCTCCAGGTAGATGGCAGAGGTGGTGAGGTTGGGTTTTTTTTTTTTGTGATAATTTAAATTTGAGTCCCACACTGCGTGGAAGATACGTCAAATAAAAACATTTCCCAACAGTGACAACCACCAAAACACGTGCCCTTGCTGGCACACAAGGACCTGGGAAATTCTAAATGTATTGGTCGGTTTCCAGTGGGCAGGCAAAGATTAAAGAAGTAAGGTGGGAATGTGTTAACAACAACAACAAAATCTGAATAATCTTAGGTGTCCTTTGTAATCTTTCTCCTCAACGTATGACTTTTAACCTGATGGAGTCCCTTTTTAGCCTTCCACGATGTAGGGGTTTTTATTGATGCTGGAGATGGAGCTTAAGTGGTGTTTACAGGGCAGCCACAAAGCCCATCTCCATTTCCATCTCCCCCCCCCCCCCCAACCCAGCTGTGGGGCTCACTTGCCCGCTGCCCCCTTCCTGCATCAAAGGAGGGGGGGAATACGAAATGGTGGAAGAAGCCGGAGCCATTGTTCAGGAAAGTTAAAAGAGGAGCTGTCCTTGCTTGCTTGCTCAGTCATGCATACTCAATCTGGCCGGGCCCGGGTCCCTATGGAAAGGAGGAGGGCGATTCTTCCCCTCTTTTTAACATTCCTCTCCAGGCCTGGCTGTATTTAAGCTGCTTTCCTCCACGCCGAGGAGGAGGGAGGGGGATGGTCTGAAGTTCCTGTACATTTGCATTTTAAGCACTTCCAGCGCTTAGCAGGCTACTTTGTTCCCCCACTCCTCACTGCCCTGCTCCAGCAGCCCGCCTGTCCTCCCTCCCTTGCCAGGGTGGGCCGAGTGCCCTACCAAAGGAGGTCCTCTCCACATCCCTGGCTGGCCTGCCCTGGCTGCTTAGTCTCTGCCTCCACAGGTACTTTTGGTCAAGGCTGGACTGGGCATACTTCTTTGTTGCCAGCTCTACCTACCTCACCCCTTTACGTCATTGCTGCATCTGAAAGGGGAAAACAGCAGCCAACTTGGTACCTCCTGTAAAGAAACACCGTTTCCTCCACAACCTAAGGGCCTACACTATCTCAAGGTCTGGACTTTGGGATGTGTGTTGTTTTCATCCCCCTTTCCAAGACTTCCAAGCTTTCTGCTGGGAGTCCTTCACAAAAGCTGCATTGTTCGCTTTAGGGAAAGCCACCACAATTGGATCTAATTGAGCCTGACACTATATCCATCTTCCTCTGCTTGGAGGGGAGGTGTGGGGGCCCGTCTTTCGTGCGTTAACAAAAGAGTTTACAGTAACTTCTTGACTGAAAAAGAGGATGTATGTATGAATGTTATGAACAACGGGAATTCCAGATCAGGCTCCCATTACTGCTGAAAACGCAAACGTTCCTGGGGTAGGCAGAAGTCCCAGCCAGGGATGGAGAATGACACATCTCTCCTAAGGCAGGTTTGTTTCGGCTGGTTTTTCCACTCAAAACCAGCCGAAATTAAGTCTCCGTATTAAGTCCCATGTTCACATGGATAATAGTGGGGACATCGGTGTCTAAACAGAATGTTTGTGCTCCTAAGTTCCATAACCAGAACTAGGACAGGATTTTCTTTTCCTAAAAAAAACCCAACATAAACCAAACCCAAACTTCCTCTCCCCACTGAAAAAAAAACCCCAGCACGTCAAAGGCATTGCCCACGTGGCCTGGCATGTTCTTTAAGGGAAACTCAAGCCAAAGGAAGCTGCTGGAACCAAAGCCTCTCTGTAGCCCACTGTTGTAGACATCGTGGGCTGTTCTCATAGATGGAGCAAGTGCTCCTCGTGCCTTCCTCTCATGGCCCAGCGTGACAATACCTCCTCAGGCATAGATGCAGGCCTCTTGTCCAGCGAGGCCAGGGCTGGGGGGAACGCATGTGTTTACTAGTAAAAAGCAAGATTTCTTTAAATAAATAATGCATCGCCAACACAGACCAGTTACCACATGACTCCTCAGGGTAACAAGGAAACTTAATTTTCACTCTCCAGCCGCTCTTGAATTTTTGAATATGACTCAGTTGGCAACTGGGGTAGAAATCCATAAAAACACCCAGCCCACAACAACAAACACTATTTGGAAGCGAGCTGGAAGTCTCCCATCTGTGTCAGCAAGCCCGCAATGCCCCAGCTGTGGGTTTGGTGGCAGCCTTTGCCACTGTGCCCAGCCAAAAGCACTCCCAGCCCACCCAGCCGTGCTGGCAGGGCAGCAGGTTGCCTTGCCTACAGCCAGCCACACAAGCTGGGGCATGGAAGAATGAACCAGGGACCTGCTTTATGGACCACAGCAGTGTAGCCATACTCAAGAAGCAATGTCAGAAAGTGGAGCAGAGCAGGAGTGAAGGAAGTATGAAGGGAGTGGGCAGCAGAGAAAAGTGGTTGGGACTGAGGGGCAGCGTTAGGGGATGAACTACTGCACGTGCATGGAGGTCCCTGGTCTGCAGTAGAAACTGCCCCCATAGCCAGAGCCTGTGTTTGACTCCTCTCCCTGGGAGAGGCTCCACCTGGGTCCTACTGCCCTTGGACTAGCATATGGGAGGCCTATGTATGACAGATTTATATGTTTTATACCTTCCCACACCACACTGCAGGTTCAGCTGAACCAGTTTGTCGTGGTGATTCTGGGGCCCTTTGTTTCCCCTATAATAAATAACAGGGTCACAGGGCAGCTGTCACACAAACCGCCTGGGGCCTGTGCTAGGATGAGAGGTAATCTCTGTGCTAGATAGTATAGAGCTTAGTACTGAACATGCCCTTTGGCGGTCAGAGAAGAGTTAAATCAAGAGCTGGGTGGCCAAGACGCTCAAAGCTTTTGGAACCAGAGCTGGAAGTTAGCACAGGCTACCAGTAACAGCTCAAGGATAGGTGTCGCTGAATCTGGCAGCCTTCCTATGTACGTACGCTGGATGCTTCGAGCAAAGTGGACCCTTTTTGGTTTTCTCTCTCTCCCTCCTCTACCTTAAAGCCCACTCTTTTTAGCCAGCAGCTCTTTAGCAGTGCCTTCTGTGTAGAGGAAAAAAATCATCATCTCATCTGGGTGGTGCAGGCTGGATGTGAGGACCCTCAGGACACCAGCGAGGCCCCGTGCCAAAGCTGCTGGCCGGGCTGCGTGACGCTCCCCGCCGCAGCCAGCCAGCAAGGCCAGCCCGCTCAATTCCCCAGCCCCAAACTGCACGAAAGAAAGAGCTGGAGAGGGTTGGTTGGACTCCTGTGCCAGAACTTAAGACTCCAGCCACATTTGGCAAGGATGCTAGTGCTTCTCCTCCTTCTTTAATGAGATCTAGCAAATACATTAGCTCAATGGCAGCCCAACCTGAAATAGCACCGTGGAGATTTTGAAAGATCCGAATCCGATCTGTCCTTATGACAGAAAGATGAACGGAAACGTAATTTTCCTAAAAGATTTCCTAAAATCTGGGGTGTGTTTTGGAAAGAGTGTCAAAAATTTAATACCAGGGCCTGGACACATGCCCTGAGCAAGTCTTTCCATATGAGAGGGTTACTGAGACATAAACCAAACTCCTCTTCTGCTAAAGAAACTAACTCAGATCTAGAAACGGGCAACTCCTCTTAATTATTTTCTTTCATTTGAGCCATGCATCTCTGGGAACAGTTTAGTGATTTGTGGATAAAGCAACTTCCCCTCCCAACTTTAAAAAAAGACAAAAAACTCCTTATATCTGAGGTTCACCCTCTTCCTTCCCCGCTTTCTCCTCTAAAACGTCTTAGGTTTACCAGCCTTGAGCAACTTATGGGGCTCAGTAGGTCGGCACCAAAGGTGCACTGACAGCAGCACAGGAACACGCCGATTACAACTCTATGGCTGGCAGCCTCTCTTCTTGTTTTGTGAGCTGAAACAGTAGCAATAAAACTCTGCCGTTATCTCCTTTCACGACAGCCACAGCTACACATGAAGCACCCCAGCTTCAAACGTGAACCACCCTTCAGCGCAATAAACTCCTGCCACACACCAGGGGAGAAGTCCCATAAGACTACCTGTGCCTCAGGCGAGATGGTTTCCTCTACTCTGCCATCCTCAGGCATGTAACCAATGCCTGGCAAGTCTCCCGCCTCTTGGCCAAAACATCCTACACAGTGGAGTCTCCTTCTCTGGAGGCTTTCCAAACCCACCTGGACACGTTCCTGTGTGACCTGATCTAGGTGAACCTGCCTTAGCAGGGAGGTTAGACTAGATGTGTAGTGGTCACTTCCAACCCCTACCATTCTGTGATTCTGTAAATCCCTATGTGGGTTAGCGAGAGGTGAGCAGATGAGATCCCTCAGGCCACTCATCTGCCAGACACCAGTAAAACCAGACGGCAACAACACGGTGGGACAGAAAAGTGAACATCTCATGTGGTACTGGCAGGCTTTCTGTGTGGGTTGGGTGAAGCATCCTCATTCCCTATATGTATCCTCCCCACCATCTCTATCCTCATCCCCTCTGCGCATTCCTATCCCTTATACGTATCCCCATCCGGAGCCTCACAGTCACCGGCAGCCCCACATTTCTCCCCCTCAAGCTCGCAACACCTCCGAGAACCCGCGGGCTCCCTCCCTCCCTCGCCCGCCGCCAGCTGCAGGCGCGGCACCGGCCCGCCAGGGGGCGGCATTGCCCGCCGAGTGCCGCCGCCCCCCACCCGGGGCGCCGGTGTGTGTGTGCGCCTGTGCGCGTGTGTGTGGGGGGGAGGTGAGGTACCCCCTTAACGATTCAGGTGAAAAACGATCCTTTGTAGGACCCGAACGTGACGATTTTTATCTGTTTCTCGCGCTGCTGCTAGGCGGTAAGGTGATGGTGCCTTCTTTCAGAAGCAGCTATAGCCGATGAGTCGCTAGAATTAAGCATTAGGGTCTGCGTGAGGAATAGCGCTGCTAACAGGGACAGAAGTGACTCACTTAAGGTTCTGTCCCAAATCCGTCAGTGCCCCAACAACACCTGCCACCCAGCTCTCCCATCTCCAGCCCTGCTGGCTTGTACAGAATCATTTCATTTGGAAGAGACCTTTAATATCATCACCTCACATTGCCAAAGCCCACCACTAAACCATGTCCCCCATCTATGCATCTTTTAATAAGTCCAGGGATGGCGACTCCGCCACCTCACCGGGCAGCCTGTGCCAGTGCTTAACAGCCCTTCTGGTGAAAATGCTTTTCCTAACACCTGACCTAAACCTCTCCTGGCATAACTTGAGGCCATTTCTTCTCATCCCATCACCCGTTACTCGGGAGAAGAGACCGATACTCACCTCACTACAATCTCCTTTCAGGTAGCTGTAGAGAGCGATTAAGTCTCCTCTGAGCCTCCTCTTCTCCATGCTAAACAACCCCAGTTCCCTGTGTTTTGCCCCATGGAGCAGCAAAAACTGAAATGAGTTTTCCAGCATAAGGTAGCCCTGGAGAGGAGGAAGGTCAGGACAGGAAAACCCTAAGCACAGAGGACATCTTCCTACTCTTCCCACACCAGGCTCTGCCACCCAGAGCCCCAGAGACACTGGTGTACGAATGTGGGCTATGGAAGTGCTCCTAGCAGCTGGGACCACTTTGACAAGCCATCGCTCTCTGTTCAGACTCTTCAGCTGCTGCAGCTTTTATTTCAAGCAATGGGGAGCCTCACCAAACAAATGCAGAGCTGACAAAAAGCGCTGTCTTGACAGCCCTGAAGGCCAATGTCCCGTCACAACAACAGGTACAGCTCGGATTGCAGCTCTCCCAGCTGCTCTATCTACATCTTCACCAGGACTGTCCCTGCAGCGAGGCTTGGGGGCCACCCATGTGGATCAAAGGCACGGGCAGTACACGGTCCTTAAAGCTGAAAATGCTATTGCCCTTCATGGGTTTTCTTTCCAATAGGCACCTGTCCATTACCCAGGCCCCCCCCCCCCCCCCCCCAAAAAAAAAAAGTCACCCAGACCACACTAAAGATCGATCAAGGGACAGCGACTTCTGGTTTCCAGAGCCAGACCACACGGTGTGAGGACTTCTGCCTGGGCTGCCTGCACCTTTCCCCTCACCTCTGCTAGTTTCAGATGCAGCATGACAGAAGGACATCAGGGTTGGGGGTGGAGAAAGGGGAACAGACTTGGAGAGGAACTTCATCTCCTGCACACACCTGCTGGGGGTCAGTGAGACTCGGGGAGGCTGCATGTGAGCGGCTGGGTGTAACTTCCACCCTGTCTCTAGTGCCAAAAACAAGCATGTTAAAGCTAATCTACCCCTGTCTCAGCTCAACTGCTTTTCTGTGACTAAGCCCCTTATAATGGTTTTACTAAAATCCCCTTTTGATGGAAAAAATCCCAGCTGGAAGTTTCGGGCAGCGGCACAATGTGCAAGTCTGCGTGTCCCTTTCCCCAGCTTCACAAAAGCCTCTAATCGAGTGGAAAATTTGCTGGAGGCCAGAGGTTTAGGCCTGCAATTATTTTTTAAGGGATTATCAGGAGAGAATGGGGGTACTTACGACCCTCCCTCTCTTTGTCTTTTGCTCTGTGCCGCTTTCAGACAGACTCAGACAGAAACTTTAACTACTGCAGCTGGATCCAGCGAAACCAGGGCTTGGCTGGGCGGCATGACACTCCTCCCCTCTGTCCTACAGGACAGACACCAGCCTTCAGGTTAGACAAGTCCCACTCCAGCACCATGCAACAAACAGAAATGCTTTTCCACAGAAGCAACACCAGAAGGGTTTTTTTTTTTTTTTTAAAGAAAAACTTGAGGAAGATGCAGCAGATTCCAGTCCTGTGAGCCTCACCGAACTGAAAAACCAAGGAGCTGGGAGGGATGTGGTTCACTGGACAGGCTGGGCTTTGGCTCTGTGAAGCCATTATGCACACGGAGGTCTTGCACAAGTTACTTGCAGCAAACTCTCAAAAAAAAAGACTTGGCACCAAAGACGTGTGCACTGCAACACCCAGCTTTTAAGGGCCTCGCTCCAAGGGTGGATCCCAGGGTTAGGGGTCCTTGGTGCTTTTTGCGGCCTCTGAGAAGAGACAGACACTACCGAGGCTCCAAAAAACAACTTCTTGTCAGGCACAGAGCCACTTATTGTCAGCACGCTTAGCATGGGCCAGCTGGAGGAGAAACACCACCGGCTCTTCTGCCTGAGGAGCTCTGTAACTTGCCTGGAGCTACCAGGAACAGCCTATTGCTCACAGACGACCCAAAATTGAGTGCTTCTTCTCTACCATCCCATTGCTGTGCTCCTGCTTGTGTACAAGCAAGTGAGCTGTACCTGGAGGAAGCAGTGGTATGCTCTGCTTTTAAACAGTAGCCTAAGGAAGCAGGAGACCTGCTTTTAATTCCTTCCTCTCTTTGTGGCATATCAAAACTAACTCTCCCAAGAAGGCACTAACCATCATCCCTCAGGCAGGGGCCAGGCCAAAGAATCACTCTTCACTATTCCCATAGAAGCCACACTGTGGTGTGGTCAGGCGTTCCAGACTTGGTGCAAGAAAGAGAGTACATGAAGGACACGATGGCTATAGTCCACCAGCATTTACTCTTAGAGCCAGTCTCTCCTTTTGAAACCTCTCAGCACGTTACACACACGTTGTGTGGATAAAACGGAGAAGCAGGTTTTGATCCCCGAGCCTTCCAGCCGTTCGGCTGCCATACAAAACGTTTCAAAAGCAAGTGGCAGCTGCCACTGTTTTGGTTGGTTTTCTTTTAATCTTACTGTGTCCATGTGCATTAGGTGTGCTCTGAAAGCACCTGGGGAGGCTGAGGGGCCTGGGTGCTTGCTTTCTGGACTGTGAGCAGACTCAAACAGTTTTGGGCAAGCACGTAAGTGCAATGCTCAGCACCCAAAGGGTGTTAAAATAAAAATAATTCAAACTCCCAGACACACAAATGCAGAAAAAAAAGGCAAATGAGGCATTTGTGGAATTTAGATGCCTCCAGGAGCTAGGTGGTGTCTAAGCTGGGGATTTTGATTTTGCAATTTTAAATACTGCCTAAAAGTCATTCAGTTTTGCTTGCTTTTTTTTTTGGATCAAGTTTTTGCCCCCTCCACCTCTACATCCACAGACTGTTTTTGCAGAGTTTTAAGACAGCAAGATAAAAAGACAAATGGCCTAGCCTGCTCAAAATTGCTCATTAAGGCTGATGTGCTTTAAGATACTCTGTAGGTGTCTAATTTCTGGAAGACAGATGAGTCTGCTCTCCAAGATAGCTTCAAAGCTTCAGAACCCAAAGATAAGTGGGATGCAGAATCACCAGTAACTAGTAGCGCAGGATGTGACTTGCATGATTCACTAATGGCACTGGAAATGTAAGGTCAGGTGAAGAGTCAGCTTCAGCTCCACGTTCTCACCCTAATAAACTGAATGTCCAGCACAGCCCCACAGAAGATCCATCCATTCCTACTTCTGAGGAAGTGGATCATTCCCCAGCCTGCTGTTCCTGAGTGCTGTCGGTGAGCCTCACTCTTGGAGTCCCTTTCTGTTTATATGCAGCCTGCTGTCCATGGATAACCTTGAAAAGTCCTACTTACAGAATCACTGAAACACTGGGGACTTCCAGAGATCATCATCCAAATTTGGAGGCAGGATCAAGGACACTTGGATCATCCCTAACAATAGGTTTATCTTACCTGTTCCTAAAACTCTCATTAAAGACATAGCCTTCAGCCCCCTTACCCAACTCCCTTCCAGTTTACCTCTAATAATTTTTCTCCATGTCCACCTTAAATATTTTTTTCCCCTCCAGATTAAGCTGTGTTTTTAATGCTCTCCACAACAGGCAACAGAAGAGAGTTGAAGACTTTTCTGTTTAGAGCAACCTCTTATGGCTCAAATCACAACTCCTTTCCCTTCCCAAGCCCAGTTCCTTGCAGATGCACCCTGGATGAAATATGCTTCCACTCCACCTTTGTGCAAGGTCTGCCTTGTGGAGACCCCAATTATCAGGCTGCATTATACAGGTGGATTTCTAGATGTATGATAAACGTGTCTGGAAACTATTATGATCCTCACAAATTTTGTGGCCTGCAAGACTTGAATCCAAAATCTCAACAATATAAAGTGATTTTCTCACTGAGAATGTTAAAAATATTTTATATTTTACAATATTATTACAATATATACCATAAAGATATGATGAAGATGCAACTTGCCACTTGTAAACTGTATAAGTTTCCAAAGACATGTAGATAAACTCATTATCACAGAATGGCCATAGAATGGTAGGGGTTAGAAGGGATCTTTAGAGATCATCTAGTCCCAACCCCAACTACCCTCTGTCCCAGCACTCCCAGTGTGTCATTTATTGTAGACACCTGCCAGTCCTGCTCCTTTATCCTCCTTATGGGTATTCTTTCATACTCCTTGATCTAACAGCCATGTTCTTCATGGCAGTCGACAGAGACTGTATTTCTGTCCCTTACCCAGGGGCCTCTAGTAGAGACAGGTGGGATGGGCTCTGTTCAGTGAGACTGAAGATAACCAGTGTTTCACATGCAGCTGCACAAAGCTGTTTTTCTAGTACAGCTTTACAATGCCAATGAACAGAGGGGACTGACAGGCCATGACAACTGGAACTACTCTTGTTTGAGTTAACATTGCACCAAAACTGCCCCAGCCTAGGGCACAGTAGAGGAAATTTCTCAGAGCCTCCCAGCAATGCCTGAGGAGGTCCCAGCACATGTTCATTTCTGCCCCGTCCATACCATTTCCTTGGAGAAGGGCCTTGCAGACAGAAGAGTTTCAAAACACAGCCTGAGTGCAGCAATTGCAGACATATGATGTCAGACGGGGACCTGGTGTTGAAAGAACTGTCTATATATTCAGCTGCATAGTTACAAACACTTAAAGAAGCTGCCGTATCCAAAAAGGAAGCACAAGTTATTATTATTATGAAAGCTGGGAGTAGGGGCTTCCAAGGTTGCTGGTAAGCCAGCAAAGGATCGAGAGCCAGGATAGATAATCATGGTAGAAATGATAGGATAACCTACAGGAGCCTGAGGACCACCTACGCAACATGTGCACATGTCTCATAAACCAGGTGTTGCTCCCTGGAGCACATAATTTGGGCATGCATTCAGTGTGCCACTCCTACCACCTCCTGGCTCCCACCAGAACAATGTCACGCACTGCCTACAGCTACGTGCAAAGCGAGCAGCGCCGGCCGCAGTTCAGAGAAATCTGTCATTTACCCGAGAATATGTTATGTCAGTACAAAAGTAGCCCACAGCTGGGAACTGGCAGGAACGTACTTGAGGTATCACGCTCACAGAACAGAAAAACTGATTTGCCCACAACTGCCCAAAAGCATCTGCAGCAGTTTAAGTCAAAGGGAGGCACACGCAAAAGTCAGGGGTCAGACTCTGAGAGCCAGAAAACAGGCTGCAGAAAATGGGCTCCAGAAGCACTGAATGCAAAGAGGAGTTTACCCCAGTAAAGCAAGTTTTGCGCTGCACAGACATGCCTTCCTCAGAGGTGAACAGATCCCGGTACATCCAGCATGTAGTGCGGCTCTGGTCACTTAGTCCACAGATCCTTCCACATCTCAAGGATGGGAGCATCTCCTTCATGCACTAGCTGTTCCCAAGAGCTAAGGCTGAAATCCTAAAAGTAGTGCTCTCCCTCTCCCTTAAAAAAAGAGAAAAAAAGACCTCAACAAAACAACAAAGAAAAACAAAACAAAAGAAAATCCCTAGTCACAAGTCTGCTACACCACAGAATGAAAAAAGTGCTTATTTTTCTTCAGGAAGAGATTGTATTTCTTGAATCAGGTTGAAGGTGGTCGTGGAATGGGGTTCAGCACATGGATGCAGTTCTGGAGGATTTCTGTTTTAATAAACATGCCTAAGTCCAGGGGGAAAACCTCTGTCAATACAAATCTTATGGAAAATATTACTCCTGTAGACAGAAGAGAGACCAGTTCTGTTTGTGTATTCAGGCGCTGTATATATGAAGATATTTTAGAGGCCTCTATACTTAGCCATTGTGGTTTCAATCTCTCCCAGGCCAGAGGTAGCTGTGTAAGCATATAGTCAGCATTGACTAAACAAGTACTTTTAAAACCATACTACTATTACCAAGTTAGTTAAAGAGGGATTTTTTGTCTTCTTTTTTTTTTTTTGGGGGGGGGGTGGGAGGAAAGAGAAGGGAAATCTGTAATTCAAGACAAAGATCATTAAAAAAACCCAGGCATCAAAACACCACCACCCTTCTAGCCATTAGAGCGGGATGTGGGGTTTTTTTCCCAGTATCTCTTTATATTTAACTGCAGCCAGACCACTTCAGGCCACGATTCCATCTGATCTCAGCAGCATAGCAGCTCTGGGTCTCACCGATACTCCCGGGGGAAACCAAAGGTCCCTCAGGAAGCGACATGAGTGACTCAGGCAGTGGAGCTCTTTCCTCTGAGTCAACACTGACCCAGTGTTTCAGCATCATGCTGGAGGGCCCCGACCTGCTCGCTGCGTTGTCTTTCAGAGGAAATAAATGGGTGCCTGACCACACTTGTGGTTATTAAAGACAACATGTCACTTTACGCAAACATTGGCATTTGGCTACGTGACCGCTCCCTACGCGCGTAATTACATTTCTGCCTTCCTCCCTCCCTCCACTTTCTGTCCTGAACTGTTTCAATAGATGCTGTGTTTTATCCAGCCCTAAATGCGCTTCGATGGCTGAAGGAACGGTTCCAGCAGAGCCCAAAACTAAGAACCTGGAATTTTATTGCTGACCTGACCGTTGGTTGGCCACATAACCTAAGCATGTCTCTTCTACTTTCCCCATGTGCAAAAAGGGGATCATGAGAACAATCTCTTCTCCAAAATGCTTTGAGAGCTACCAGTGGAAAACCCCATGTAAGAGAGCACTGTAAAAGACAAATTATGCAAGACAGTAGTATTAATTAGGTATGCTGATTAAACACCGAGATTATTTTTTTTTTTTCAGGAGAAAAGGTGTTAGGGAAAATAAGAGAGATTTGTAAACAGCACTGAAATATTCTGCATTTGATAACAATCATGACCTATTATCTGTCTTTAATTCGAGAGTGTCCGGGATTACAGACCAGACAGGTATTTCCCCCTTTGATGCAGAGGAGTTCAGTGATGCCTACTCTGCAGTAAATTCTCTAAAGGTGCTGAGCATTAGCAAGATTTTTTTTTTTCCACAGGCAACTATAATTATCTGAGGAAAAATTCCTTCTCTTCTTCCCTAATCCCAGTGCTCTGATCACATGCTACATTTACTCTGGGGACTCCATTTCAGAGCCATGTGACATTTACAACACACAGCCCTAAAAATATATGAAAAATACACCTGGTTCTGGGATTTGGCACAAATTCAGCCCAGGTTCACTGAAAGGTTTGTGACCCTTCTGAGTACAGCTGAGACCAAGTTGCACTTTTGCACTGTACCCTGTGGCTTGGACAAGAAAAAAGAAAAATCCAATCAAACTTGGAAGCTTTGACTGAGATGCACTTGGAGAGTTTCAGTTAAGTTTAGGCATAAACTCTGTTCTAAACTCAGAGGCTGGAAACTGCGTTGAACGGAGAGCAGCTGGAGTATCTGCACTCACTTGCATGGCAAAAAGGATCAACTCAGCATGGGTGGCAGGGACTCGACAGCAGATCTGACCACTACCAACACCGAGACTGCCATGAGAATGCTAGTATTGAAATAGAGATTCACTTCTGAAGCAAATCCTCCCCCACCCATGCAGTGGTTTGCAACCTGGAGAAGCCTTCAAGCTTGCAAACTGGATTCCCTCTGGATAAACCTGCACAGGATACCATGCTTGAGGAGTCTTTCTCACATGTTTGCTCCACATCCACAGCACCAGTCAACAACCAGTCCAAAATAACACTGCCCCACCCCACAGTGCTACTGCATGGGTACTAGGTCTTCAGCACCCTCCAGACAATCGCTCCTCTTGGCCCACTCTGCCTGCTAATATGACCACAGCCCTCAAAAAACTGGGGCTTGCTGCCAGAGAACTGCTGTGGAGAGGTATCAGTGGTACCCAATTACTTGGGATATCTGTTTATGAGCACCCTCTGCTGGGTACTACCATTTTTTCTTCCTTCCAGGCCAGCAATGCTAGCATGCTACCTCTGCAAAGCCAGCAAAACACTGGGGTGTGGAAGCAGGGAGCCTGTCCTGGGTATCCCCAGGATGCCCCAGCATACAACATACCGGTATGTCCACAGTGGCATAAATCAGTGTTCACTGAAAACAACCAAAGCCCAAAGCCATACTCATAACACAGAAGAGTCAAACCCAACAAAAGCCTTCCCTGCATGACTAAGCTGCTTACAACTCACTTCAGCCTGAACAAAACAAATGGTTGAAAAAAACATGCTGACATAATGCCCAAAATACATCGTTCCCCAAGAAGAACAGGGTCTGATGTTGTCATGTTTCCCCACTGTGGCCCAGGCCTGCAGAGGTCACCTATCCACTGCCACACTGGGGTGGATGACTACCAAAGAGGTAATTGAGACAACAGAGTTGGTGGTTTGGCAAGATTGGTAATCATCACCTTGACTCTTATAGTCTAGGAGGACAACATCACCTTCATGTTCTACATCTCAGCCTTCAGGAGATTAGGACATTGTTGGCACCTCTGATCCCAGCCAGGTTTATAGTAATCATTCAATGTGGAATGTTCAATAACGCAAGGCTCAGGCAATGACTCCTATAAGCAAGCATCCACTGTCAGATGTTTCAGAGGAAGGTATTAGAGGTTTATAGGGCCAGGAAGAACACTTAACCAGCTGCAGCTGGAAGACTGTCCAGGAGCAGGAGGCCTGACACCTTCCTAAAGAGCTAGAATAAAAATTCATGAACTGTGCATAAGATTTTTATCCATATAAAAGTCTAATCCTTTCTGCATTCTACTATGTTCTTGGTCTCAATTATTTACGTGCTGTAAGAAAAAAGTACATTTCACCTATGTCAGATGTTTTATTTCAATTTCATCGAAAACCCTGTATTACGTGAAAGTATACACAGGAATGCCTGGTTTACTTCTCTGTACTTGTAAGTTTATATACTTCTGTCACGTTGCTTTTTATTACTCTTCACTCTAAGGATGTGTAATCTTTTCAGTCTCTCCATAGCTCTAAGCATTTTCATCACTTTTTCCTGCTAAATATTTGTAGCAGAGCAATCAGAAACAAACGTATGGTATTTTATTTTTCAGATCAGAGCCCCGGAGAATCATTCTTCTTTCCACCCAAGAGATCCAACACATCCCCATTGCCAGCAGCCTCCTCCTCATCCAAAGCAAGGGAGGAAGCAGAGCTTCTTCTATCTGACCCTTTCACACTGCAAAATTCATGACTACTGGAGGAGCTATGTGCTCCTGTACCGTGCCAGCCAGTGTTGGCTGTGGTAACGCAAATGTAAAGGCATTAACCCCACTCCTTGCTAGGAAACAGTGTCCCTCACTCATTCCTTCAACAAGTTAAAGGTACTCATTTCTGAGGGACTTGTGGAGTGGGGCGATACGCTCACTGCAGTTCTCCAAAGATAGCTCAGAAATAACCTGGGAGGATCCCAGATGAAGGCTGGGTGTCTTCTTACATCTGTCTGGTTTGGGAGATGGAGTGTAAACAGTGGCACATTAGCTTAGATTAATTACAGACTGCCAGCATTTTGCTTTCATGTAGCGAGCTCTGGGAACATAACACCGCTGATAATTAAATACCGCCTTCCATCAAAAGGCTCCCAACCACCCAGCAAACCAGCCGAGCTGTTAAGGTAGGGCTGCTGCAGCCGCACATAGCAGTGGCTTCACAGGACGTAGGAACACAGCACGCTTGTTTAGGAAATGAAAAATTCCTACTGAAACTACAAGGTGGAATTATCACACGTTTTACGTTACGTACTGCACAGTAAAACCTTGGCAGGATTAGTGTAAGTGCCAGGAGACCTTCACTGGTCAGATACAGAGTTTTACATCCCATGAGAAGAGATCCTTCCTCCCATGACACTATGCCCAACATTTTTTCTTCTTCTTCTTTTGCTCCATAATGACTGAGAATTAAAAAATGACTTATTAAAAAGTTCTCTCCTACTTTGTTTTCTGCCACTATGGTGTTTCTTTGCAAGCTTTCCCTCCCAGAATATGAGCAATGCGCGGTTTTCATTCGAGAGATGACAGCCCTCAGGTATGCAAGGGTGAGAAAATACAGAACAGTACGTAGATT
The DNA here is from genome assembly GCA_013401255.1 of Urocolius indicus. Lineage (NCBI taxonomy): Eukaryota > Metazoa > Chordata > Aves > Coliiformes > Coliidae > Urocolius > Urocolius indicus. Next base: position 184,231 of record WBNH01008177.1, read on the forward strand.
CCATCAGAGAAAAAGCTCACAGCAGTGGTGTTAATCTTCTTTGTTACCATATCTTCTCCTTCCCTATCTCCTTACACACACACATACACACACACTACTGCCCATTGGTTATGTGAGATTTCATGCCAGGGTCACCAGCGTAGTCTGCTAAGTGCAGTGTCAGTACAGGGAGGTGGATGATCAAATCTGTACCCATCCTTCTCATGTGCCATATCCCAGCTGGGTTACCACATATTCTCTCCTTGTTTGTTCCCTTTTCTGACCCTGCTTTTCCCAACCCCAAGGCTGCTCTTCCCTTCTTGGTTGCCCCTTTGCATCCCTCCCTGCCAATGGTGAGAGGGCTCATGGTTACTCTGGTTAGCACAGCTGAATGAATTGCTGTTGTAAGGTTAGGCTGCTCCCTAAAACTGCAACCCTGAACTCATCAGCTGTTATCTCAAAGGCACCAAAATGAGAGGCCTGTGCAGAAACTGAAGGAAGAGCAGGGGCTGCCAGGACCTAGCTCCTGCTTTATGTTCACACTTAGAACAGGAACAGGACTGATGGAGAGGTGCATGTTTCCCCTGCTCAACAAATCCTCTGGTGCTCTCTCTCATCCCTCAGCAGCGGGGACTGGGAACCTGCAGTTTGGAAACTCAGTATCTCAACATCAGCTGCCCTTTGTAGGCAGTTTCTTGCCCTGGAGTCAAAGATATAGAGACTGAAACACAGACTGAAATAAACATACTGATAACACAAACCAAATCCCCTCAAGCTGCTCCCACCATCACTCTCAGGAACTCCAGCCTGAGCATCAGCAGTGTCACTGAGGGGCAACAGCATATGCTGTGACAACTGGTATAGAGAGAAGGGCTTCAGGGGGAAAAGAAAGAAGGGAATAAACTTCACACAGGAGCAATGTTCATTTTTGGATGGTTAGTTACATGTTATTACAGTTTAGTTAATAATCTGAGGTGGACTAGAGAGAGACATGCGCAACTCCTCACCTAATAGAGGCATATTGTGCAGACAGCCTTTACTTTTCACAAAACGATTGAATAAAAGCCATGAATATGAAGTCTATGCCACAGCATGTGGTACAGCAGCTGGAGCACACGGCTGTGGGACAGCTATCTGTGAATCCTACCTACCCCTGCCAGGAAAAAAAAAATCCTTCCCCGAGCACTGCCATCTCATTACTGAAACCAGGAAATCCCAGCTACAGAAGCTGCACCGACTCCTCAGGGCTGAGGCAAAAGTATTGACAGACAGGAAAAGGGATGGAACAGATCACTTCGCAAATGTGAAGCACCAAGGAAAAGGTACAGAAAAGCCAAGAAGATATAAAGCTACCAAACATGTACAATAGTATCTCCTAAGAGTGTTCACTTACCTACCACCTTCCTGGGAACCACTGGACATACAAAAAAGCATGACCAAATGCAAACCCCATGAAGGGGTTTGCTAAAGAGAAGTATTTATCATCTGCTGTCTTACAAAGAGAGGATAAACTACACCTGGGGAGGTTTGAATGGCAATGGTAATCTTTTGCACTGTTTGCTGCTCATGGCCACCAGTGCCCAGCTGAAGTCCATGAAGCAGTGGAGGCACTCAGGCTCGGAAAAAGCCAGAGAACCTGTGTTAACTTCATAAATCCCAGTGCCCAGCCTTCATCCTCACAACTGAATCCTCCAAGAGAAATGAAGCACACATTCCAGAGCTCTAGGATCCCTTGGTGTAGACCAGGCCTCCAGTGTGCCAGGAGCTCTATGCCAGCAAAGCTGTATGGCTTTGGGCCGCAATGTGTGGCACAGCAATATTCAGAGGCCCCACTGTGCTAGGCACTACAAAATACAAGACAGAAATTACTTTGCATCATCATTATTCCCCTAGATAAATAAAAATCCTTATATTGAAGAGTTTTCTCATATTTTTTTTTTTAGTCAGACATCCACAGAGCGACACTGGCATTCCTCTCACAGAAGAGAAAAATGTATTTGGTGGCCAGAGATGTGACTGTAGTACTTCAGATGTGCAGAGAGATGATCCTGGAGAGCTGACTGACAAAAAGCAAGGGTTGCCAGCAACCCATTTGCCTGGGCAAGTCCCTGAGAGTCCCCAGCAGGTTTGTGCCACCAGTGCAGCTACACTTGCGCTACTGCTGTTACTTGCATGCAGCAGAGACAGAAGGGAGCTCAGGTGTGCCTCCTTGCACCATGTCCACCCCTCAGCATTTCCATGCGGTGGGAATACCATCCCTTCCCCTGAAATCACTCCCACTGCACTAGCAGAAACAGCAGAGAAAGACGAGCCAAAAGGCACGACTAGAAATTGCAAAATCTAAATCCTCTTTAGTCACTAAATTGCATCTGTTCTTCACACGTTTCTTGGAGGTACACATTTTCTATTCCAACATAAGCAAAATCCCAAGGACTCCAGTTGTCAGCATGCTGCCAGCGCTGGAGTTCTTTCTGATCTATTTAGAGCACACAGCATCTCAACTCTTCTACTCATTAAGCCATGATATTTGAGCTATGATTTCTTTTTTTTTTTTTTTTTTTTTTGCTTTTTTCAAGGTGACCTCTCTGAAGAAGCTCTCTGATCATAAATCTGATTGCTGAACAAGAAAAATATGGTTGCCCCAACGCTACTTTGTTGCTGCAATTAGCTTGGCTTGTTATTTAGAAAGTAGGTTTTAGGTCTGTCTTGCAAGGACAAGCTCCTGATCGAGACCAAGATTCTGGGTGAGACGACTGATCAGTGCAACTGACCCAAGGCTGAAAATAAAAGCTGGCTCCCACCTTAGTTTCCAAGTAAACTCCACCAAATGACGCAGCACCCCATACTGCATTTCACAGGCAATGCAGATATATTTAGCGCAGCACACCCCTCCCAAAGCGCAGCAGCGTGGGACACAACCCGCAGAGCAGAACCCAGGGAGGAACACAGGAACACCAAACGGGCAAACCATTCTCTCCTATTCATTAGCGTGGCTCTTGTTTACTTGCTTTGTTTAAAACAAACAAACCAATAACACCTTCCCCCCCCCCCCCCCCGCCCCTCCCAAAACAAGGACATTTCCGAAAGATGAGTTTTATTTTCAGGTCAGGCAGCAAATCCAAGAGCTGTAATTAAGTCCTGAAAATTAGAAGTTTAATTTATTTGTGTTGTCAGGTATTATTTGTATTTCTGTCTCAGTGCCAGATGGGAGGGTCAGACACAAGCACAGCATCTCCCCTTCCTCCTCAGGCGTGTTGTGAGAGCCTGGTGTAAGTGCAACACAACTATCACAGACATACAAACATGCTGGGATGCCTCTCTCATGAATCTGAAACTAGAGGACAATAAGCCACTTGAACAGTGATATTTGGGTGTCTGAAGAAGCACATTGTTTGCTTTTGAGATCTAGAATAGTGCCCGGGGGAGACGAATTTGAGCAGTGTATAACCAGCTAACTTGTAAATGGCTTGAGGCATTTCAGCAGACACCTCCCAGGAGAGATGCCTCTGGGATGGGGGTCACTCCAGGGCTGTGGGAGTGCTTGAAAGATAGCTTAGCTCTAGGAAGCCCAGGCTTTACCCTGAAGGCCCTGAGAAGTGATCTTCTGCTTAGCCTCCAAGTCACATAGCAAATAATACAAATTATGGTGATCAGAACAATAAAAGACAGTGGCTCCTCAGAGGCATCTGCCAACCTGTTGAGTTTTGGAACCAGCAGGTTTTACATGGTGATGATGCACTTCTGCCCAGAAAGCTACAGGGAGGGCTCTCCACCTTCTCCAGAAGGGCTCCCAGCTTCAGCACAGGAACACAGGGCAACTTCTTGGCTTCCATGACGGACAATCACCTGACCTCAACTAAAAAAAATTACACATCAAAGTCTTAGTTGTAAATGACTTCTTCTCAAATTAGGAAAATAATCCACTACATACTAGAAATAAAACAAGAAAACAGGACAAAACCTAAGCATGAAGTTGCTTGGAGTATACTATCAAGACCCCAAGCCTGCATCTTTTCCTAACATTTAGTTCAAGCCTTCGGGAACCTTTTGCTCCATAGGATGAACTTCCAGGTTGGAGCTGGACTAAGCAGAGTGTGATTAATTAGAGACCTCAGTGAAAAACACAAAGTGGCTTTTCTTATTATTTTCCTCATCCCCAAATGGGAGGTAAGGTAGGGCGAGGGAAGGTTTGCAGCCCTGAAAAGACTTCGATGTCTGAGTAACACTACAATAACAAAGACACTTGATTTCTCAGAGTTTCACTGCTTCATCCTCTCCCGTGACGATTTAGGTTGAGAGAAATAGCTGTCTCCTAGACTTTCCACAATCTTTCACTCCCTAAGAGTGCTCTCTTGAGGCCTACTTCCACGACCTTCCCTCAGCCAAGAAAGGCCAAGCATAGCTTTTTGCACCCAGCATGCATTATGGCTTCCCCAGGCCTGCCAGCTAAGAGAGAAGACTGTTACTTAGAGGAGCAGAGAACAACTGGGATGTGATCATAATCACTGACCTTTGGGCACAGGACCACGATGTGTGGAGATGTGAATAACCCTCCACCTGCAGCAAAGTTGAGCATTGCCACTACACATGACCACCATCCAAGAGCTAACCAGGTTTGGAAATCCCTGGGCATCGGTGTCCTGTTTCACACTCCTGCAACTGCTGAGGCGAATTATACTTTATAACATACAGCTTGAAGAAACCTCTTTTTCTTATCGAATTTTTAAAAAAGAAATTTAAGATTTTTCTTGAATTTGAAAGGAAAAAAATTAATTTCTAAAAACTCCTGCAAGTAGTTCCTGTCCTGCGGGTTGATTGTGTACGTGTTGCTGACTGTATCTGCTACCTGAACACACAAGAATGACAGGCATAGCTTCTTATCCCTGACTGGATGACTGCAATTCCTGGAACCAAACTTAGGATGCAAATATTTAAGTTGAGAGCAAAATTTAGGTCCCTCTAGTGTGCTAACACTGTATCCATGAACATATCCATTATGAAAACAATTTGTTAAAACTCAAAGAGCGTGAAAGGCTCTTCAAAACACCCTTCTTCCTCTAAATATTGGCCAATACCAGCCCAAAATATTTAAAATATTCACCTAGCTCATCGTTGTTCCAGTGACATAATGTTTCTAACAGTCCCGCCAATGCCATACACAAGGGAGGTTTCTGTGAGAACCAGTATTTTCTCCTTCAAGAATATGTCTCCTGCTCATTTAGATTAATTGATTTCACACACTGTTGTTTATGTGTGTGGCCTCCCTTGATTTTCTGAGCTCTCCTCGCTCCAAACAAAACAGCTTAGGGATGTAGATGGAGCCAATTGCATTTTGGAAGAGGGTAGATAACACCTCAAAGCCAAACAGAAAAGGACATTTCTTGCTTCAGAGACTTTTCTCTGGATTATGCTTTGACGCAGCTTGACAAAAGCACGCTTGTGGGGAACACCGTAAAACTACTACAGAGACATGCTGCACAGAACCCTGCAGGAGAAAGTTTCCCACAATGGTGGGAAGGGGAGAAACCAACTTCTAAGTAGAAAGATATATGGCAGTCTGTGAGACTGCAAACAATAGATGACCAAGAAGCTGCCTCAGATCTTAAAACATCCTGATTTCATATACGAGCCTGTAGCTAGACTGAGAGAACAAGAATCCCCATCTGTGAACAGAATATGTATTGGGCAGCTGTACAGTGCACTATCAAATGCTAGTTTGAAAGGAAAATTTATCACGGGAAAGAAATCTGGATATTAACTTGAAAGAAAAACACAAAGCAAGAAAAGATTAACTGCCCTCAGCCTCTCCAGACCAGGCATGTGGACATGCCACACATTCAATCTGCAGTGAATTACAAGTCATCACACACAAAGTATTGAAGTAACCAGCCAGCAAAACCAGTGGAAATAGACTTTTGCGGATCTGGTCAGAGAACAGGATCTCTGTTCCCCAAAAAGGGCAGGGATTTCAACATTCTCCTGCATCCCAAATAAGGATGAAAAGTCAAAATATTATACCATTTCATGCCATGAACAATTCATAGAATCATAGCAATCCATATGTCCTAGGGATAGGTGACTGCTATTTGGCCCTCTAATCACAACATTGGGCATTCTAACACTTGAAGTACCTTTATCAAAGACACTGTCACTTTCTGGTCACTGGTGGAGTGCTGAGGATTTAAAAAGACACTATGAAGATTGCCTATCTGCAGTGGTTTTGGCCTGGGCCAGGTTTTTTCAGTAGCAGGGGGGCTAAAGGAGTGGCTTCTTTAAACAAAGAGAGTTGTCAGAAGCTTCCCCTGTAGCTGACAGGGTTAGGGCCAGGAAGTTTTAAGCTGGACCCGACACCTGACCCAGGCCTGGCCAATTAGTGGTAGAGGTAACGCCTCTGTGAATAATATCTTTGAGTAGAAAAAGTTGTTGCGCAGTGGCAGAACTGCAGCAGCAACAGGGAGAGAGAATGTGAAAACATCTCCACAGACACCAAGGGCAGTGGAGAAGGAGGGGGAGGAGGGTGCTTAGGCACTGGAAAGAAGGCTGCCCTGCGATATGTGGTGAGGACCATGGTGAAGCA
>WBNH01008177.1:190893-203680 GCA_013401255.1 Urocolius indicus
GCAAAGTCCATCTGTAATGAACTGACTGCAACCCCCATTGCTCATCCCCTGCGCTGCGGGGGGGGAAAGGAAAAGGAGTCCCGGGAAGTGGGTTGGGGGAGGTGTTTTAAGACAGTTTTATTTCTCGTCTCCCTGCTTTTATTGTTTCTTTAATAAATCAAACCTTTTTCTCCCGAGTCTGTTTTGCCCATGATGCTAATTGCCGAGTTTGATCTCTCCGTCCTTATCTCAACTCACAAGCAGTTTGTTATATTCCTCTCTCTCTCTCTGCTGTCCAGCTTAGGAGGGGGAGTGATATTATGACTGGGTGGGTATTGGCCTAAACCACCACACTATCTCAAGAGTGACCTCTTTTGCCAACAGTATGCATTGGTCTGTTCCCCAACTATTAGTCTTCTCAACCCATATCACCAGTTTAAAGTCATTCCTTCCACTTTTGTAACTTCCATGAAGGTTACAAAAAAAGAAAATGGTGGAAACATGATGTTGAGTAAGTTTTTCAGAGGGTATGACTTTTATGACTACCTCTCAAGAGACTCTTTTTTGAAAAATAAGACACCAAAGCAAACAGGATTGTGTCTAACTTCTACAAAATTGTTGCTTTCACAGGAGAAGGAGAATATGGCTACCATGCCACTCAGCATCAGGGTTAAGCACCATCTAAATTCTGTTAAAGTTAAGGGTATCACCTAGCTCACATCACTTTTAGCCTAGGGTATCACCTAGCTCACATCACTTTTAGCCTTTGCTGTCAGACTTGATGCTGTCAGTATTCTCACTGAACACAGGGCCTCCATACCTCATCATGAGCTCTGTAGCCACCTTCACAAAAGCCTACTGCACATTTCTGGAGTCTTTTGCAGAGGCCTCTATGGCACAGAAGATACTATCACAGTGTTTAGCCAGACTCTAATTCCAAATGCTTTTGATTTGAAAATGAAGGGGAAAATAAAGTCCCAAGATATTATCGACAGAAAGAAAATATTAAAACTATTTTACCAGCATTTTCCTCTGTCTTTACCAGTACTGTTGGGCCCTAGGCCTTGGGAACAAAAATTCATGTTGAGGCAAACACAGACCCACTGTCAGTGCAGGAAGAGGTGGTACATGAACTCTTACAGGAGCTTGACTCCTACAGATCATTGGGCCCTGACATTATCTACCCAAGAGTGTTAAGAAAGATGGCTAACATCATTACAAGGCCACTTGCCATAATCTTCCAGGAGATTGGAGGATGTCCCAGAAGAATGTAATAAGGTTAATGTCACCTCCATCTACAAAAAGGGCATAAATGAAGATCCAGGAAATTATATTCCCAAGAGTCTTCAGTCCCTGGGAAAGTTATGGAACGAATCCTCCTGAGGGCTATCACAGAAGTCAAATGAATCACATGATTGAGAAAAGCCAGCACAGATTCACCAAAAGCAAATCATGCCTGACAAACCTGATCACCTTCTCCAACAAAGTACTCTGCTTGGTTGATGCGAAGTGAGCTGTGAACATTATCTTCTTGGATTTGTACAAGGCTTTTGATACAGTTTTCCATAGCCTCCTCCTAGAGAAACTGATGGTTTATGGTATAGATAAGTGGTCTGTCAAATGGGCAACCTGTCACAAGTGGGATCCCTCCAGGAATCAACATTGGGCCCAAGGCAGTTTATTCATAAGTGATCTGTATGATGCGATCAAGTGTGCCTTGATGAAGTTTAATGATGATACCAAACTGAGTGGCGTAGTGAACACTTCAGATGGGAGAGCCTCTCTGCAGGAAGACCTGGATAGTCAGGAAGAATGGGCTAACAAGAACCTTATGAAGTTCAACAAGGATGAGTGTAAGGTCTTGCAGTTCGCAAAACACAATCCAGGAGTGTAGCACAGTCTGGAATCTACCCAGCTGGGGAGCAGCTCTGTGGAAAGGGTCCTGGTACACAAGCAGCAAAATAGGAGTGAACAGTGTGTTGCTGTGGCAAAGCAAGCCAACAGAATGTTGGGTTGCATCAACAAGGACATCTCCAGCAGAGAAAGAAGTCATTATCCCACTCTACTCGGCACTTGTCAGGCCACATCTGGAATACTGTGTCCAGTTTCGGTACCTGATATGCAAAAAAGATGTGGATAGGCTGAAGAGGGTCCATAGAAGGGCCACAAAGGTGATTAAAGGACTGTGAAGCCTGTCATTTGAGGAAAGGCTGAGAGAGCTGGGCCTCTTCAGTCTTGAGAAATTAAAGCTTAGGAGAGACCTCATCACAAAGAAGATGACTCCCTTTTTACAAGGAAACACACAGAAAAGACAAGGGATAGTGGGTACAAGTTACTTCTGGGAGAATTTCAACTGGACACAAGAGGAAAATTTTTCACAATTTTCACAATGAGAATAATCAGCCATTGGAATAACCTCCTCAGTGAAGTGGTGGATTCCCCAAGATAGGATACTTAAGATTCAGGGTGCTAGGCCATCTTGTTTAGACTGTGCTTTTGCCAAGAAAGCTTGGACCAGATGATCCTTGAGGTCCCTTCCAACCTGGTATTCTATGATTTTATGAAAATTAAACATTGATCCAAAATCAGATATTTGGAGATGTTGATCTGAAATTTAAGCTCTTGTTTCAGGTTTCAACTTAAAATGACTGAATGACTTGGAAGTCTGAATGTCAACTGGAAACGGAAACCATTCAGTTTTGCAACATCACTATGGAAAAATATGTTTTTCTTCTGAAACTTTCGATTTAGACAAAACCATGTTTTCTTATGAAAGCCTTTTTATTTCAACATCTCAGCATTTGGTTGGTTGATTTGCTGCTTGAGGACTGGGCATTTGCTCCAAGCATATGGATGTCTGCAATGGGTATATCCACACACCAGAGATCCCTTATAGAAGTCCAGGAACTTGGCATACTTGCAGCCAGACTTGTCTAGAAACATAAAATATTACCGAGCAATTAGAGATTTTAATTTAAAGGAAAAGGTCGACAATGTCAGATGAATAGTGAACAAACAGAAACTCCCTTTGCACACAAATGGAGTCTGAGGGTATTCCTAGGTGCCTTCTAAAGCAAGATCTCTTTATCTGTGTCTAAGTTTACAGAACTCTTTCCAAAGGTTAGCTTTGCAAAACCTTGGAAAGGAAAAGGCAAATGGGCCTCCAGAAACAAAATTACTTCTAATCACTCATTACTTACTTAATATTAGTTCGTTGCAGAAAAACACAAACAAAAGCCTAACTCCAACTCCAGGAATCCACAACATTTCTGAGGGTGTCTTTAGGCAGATGTACAACCACCAGCGACCTCTGCCCTGCACAGAAATACCCAGCCAGAGTTTTAAGTGGAAGAAGGGACAATGAGAGAAAGCAATATATCCCAAGCACAGGGTTGTATACTTTGACTGAAAAGGTAGCTAGGCCACTAACATCTGCTGCTTTGGACACAGGGGACAATGGTTATGAACATGCAAGTCTGCATAGAACAAAAACCTCACAGCCATTCAATTTACAGTGATTAGTCATAGATGCAGGACTTCAGATTACAAGTTGTCATGATGGTCTAGAGGATCAACTCAGCACAATGCTGAGGCACACCGAGAAGAAGCCCTACCACAGAAAGAGTGACAGGATCAAGTGATGAATGTGATGTGATGATAGTATTGAAAGCCAAGGATTATTTTAATCATCAAATGGGTTCAAGCAACTCCACGGCTTTCAACATAAGACAAACACCTGCTAGATTGATGGACCTTCTGGATGACAATCCGTAATTTGGGAATGGGTATTACTTTCAAGATTTTTCAATCACAGAATGAGTTTTGAAAGTATGCCCACCCCACGGCAGCCTCCGATACCTGTCCCAAGATGTGAACAAGCTGCAGTTTCCACAGGACTGTATCCTTCCCCATCTCTGATCCAGCTCCAGCATATCCTACAGGCCAGCATAGACACATCATCTTGTACACAGACCTGCTGGACAATCCTTCTCTGGCTATGGACAAAGGTTTAGGGCTATGTGAAGATGACCACCTCTTTTGCCAGGAGGAAGAATGAGTTACTGGTCCAGCTGGGAAACAAAAGGATAATCTTCCCTACTGCCTCAGAAAGATGCAGCAATTGGTATGGGCAACAGGCAAAACTGTCCTGGCTGGCTCAGAGGCATGCTGTGACAGTCACCTTCCATTTGCTCAGCTTGGGACTGACTGCACAAAACACAATGTTCATTAACTCAGATCACACACAATTTTACAAAAGTGTCAACAACCTGACAGAACCTTATCTCTAATGTATTTAAAACACATTTCCTAGTTCAGCCTTGTCCATACCCTAAAGTTAGGCTTACAATACAAACTAACTCCCTCTAAAGGTAACCACTTATTGCTAGTAGTTTGGTTTTATGCTTGACTTAGAAGCGTCTCCTCACACCTCTAAATAGGTCGTGGGCCAGACTATCAAGTTTACCCCACACAACTTTGCTAGCTTATGGAGTAGAAAAAAAAACCTCAAACAAAACAAAAACACATGCCTCCCAATACCCTAGTGAACTCTGTTGTGCTGACAGAGATACCCAGGTGGCCACAGCTGTGCCCACAGAAGGAGATGTTGCTGCCTTCATTCCTGGTCTTTCAAAAAGGTCTCACAGCTGTGTGGGCAGAAAAGTCTAGCACTGCCCAGCAGTGCCAGCGCTGCTCTACCATAGACATGACCTAACACAAGGAACCACACAAGCAGCCAGATTCAGCCTGAGACTGATGGGAGTAAATTGTTCCTGGTTTGCAAGTCTGACCTAAATGGCACCATTTTCTTAGAAGATACGGGAAGTTTTAAATGCCTTGTGGACAAAAAGCGTGGCTGTTACATGCAATGCGCTTTTATGCCACTGGAGTGCAATTGTCAATGCGCAGAAACACAGACCCACTCTTAGATCAGCTCAGCATGCTATGGAGAAAACAACTAGCTCTTGAGCTTTTCAGGATTGGGCAAGGTCCTTAGAAAATGGCAGAAAGGATGAAAGAGCCTGTGCACTAAAGTAAAATCTGACCATAAACAGTGCTGCACTTGCCGAGCTTATCCAGCTGAAACTTTCTCGCCATTAATAAAAAAATAATAGAAGTTCATTTCATACTTCAGCAAAACTCCCAAACAGCTTGTTAAGGTAAGGTGGAAATAGGGAATAGTTATAAAAACAGAAAAGGAACTGGGACAGGTAATTGGTCATAATTCATAGGAGCATTGACTTCATTCTACCTGTAAAGCAAGTTGTGAAATCTCCACAGGTGGAACAACAGCTGTAGCCACCTACAAGGCCACAGATGTCATGGTTTAGGCCTATCTGGGAGCATAGGACCACAACCAGCCCTTTAAGACCAGCTTCTCACCACCCCTCCCCTCTTTCCAGGTTTAGAGCCCTGATCCTAGTGTCTTTATCTCCTCCCCACCCGAAATGGCTCAGGTGGACAGTGACTGAGGATTTCAGTCACTCTTTTCCTGATGGCTCCTGCCGTTTGTCTTGCTTCATGGCAGATGGACTCCTTGTTGGTCCTCTCTGCTCCAGTGCAGGGTCCCTCATAGGCTGGGCAGCCTTGCATGGGCCACTCTGATGTGTGTTCATCCCGAGGGCTGCAGCTCCTCTCCACTTCTCATGTGTGTCTCTGCGGCCCGCAGGCTCTCCAGCACGGCCTGTGCCATGGCCGCCTCCTCACACAGTCCCTCGCCCATCTGGGCGCACTCACATGGAGCTGCTGGTGACTCTCAGTCCTGCCATTGCCCTCCACGGGTTGCAGGGGCACAGCCTGCATTCTGGCCATGAGTTGCAGAGAGATCTCTGGTCCACCACTCTTCATTCTTTCCTCCTTCTCTGACTGTGGTTTCCACATGGTTGCCTTCATCTTGTACCGCTTCTCCACCTTCTCTTCTGGCTCAGATTTCCCTTCTAAAATAATGATGACAGAAGCACCATATTGGCCCGACTGGGATGAAAGTGGGTCCACCTCAGAGACAGGGACTGTTTCAAGAACTGCTCACTGGGACCAGCACTGCAGCCCCTCTCCCTGTTACCAAGCAAAAAGCAGCTTCATGCAAACCCATGACAACAGACCACTCACTGGAGCAAGAACTGCTATTTTGACCTAAAACCATAAGCCTTCCGCTACAGCATGTAGAGTAATGGGGCTGCCCCATGAATATCTGCCTCACCTCAAGACAAGACTGTAAAACTTCAGTTGGTTTTTGAAAATGCAAAGCCAGGCACAATGGACAGTGATGACAACCACAGGATATTCCAAACCTTCCCAGTTGACACAAGAAATGATAATGGTAAAATATTTACTAAATAAACCCCTGACAGTCTACCAGGACCAATATTTACAGTAATTATTATCAAATCTGGGCCACATAATACAATAAGGAAACATCTAGAATTTCTCTATGAAAAGAGGAGGTAAAAAAAAAGAACTTCATTTTCTTTAGTACAGTATCAATTTTTTATGATTAGAGACAACTTCAGAGTACTTAGGAACACCTAAGAGAGTAATGAACCCGACAGTTACAGAATTATTTTTTTCTGAAAAATGTTCCATTAACAAAGACATATTTGGGCTCATATGCTTCTCTCACCATTCTTTGGGGTGTAACAAAGCTCAGAAATGTTTTCACAGCTAAGCAAGGGAGATTCTAATTTAATTTGCTTTATAACTCCAACATGTCCATAACCAAGATGTTACAATGCTTCAAGACTCAGTGAAACAATGATACCAAACCAGTCAAGAAACTGAACAGAGAACAACCAGAAAAGGAAGATAAATTTAGAGAGATCACTGAAATAGTAGTAAAGGTACAATTTGTGTCAACCCTCTGCCTTTAATGGCAAAAAAAAAAAAAACCCTCAATGCAAAGCACGTGCTGCACTTCAGTTTCCTTCATCTTCAATTGAGAGGGAAGAGTTTACAGAAAATGTATTTTCCCAAAATGCTTCAAATAAAATAAGATTCAACTTCATATATATACACACGCATATATATATTTACATGTATAAAGTTATAATATTGCTGTCCTTTTGTTTTCCTCAGATAAAACTATCAAAGCCTTCAAGCCTTTCCCATGAGCTACTGAAAATCACAAGTTATAGTGAATCAAGAACTCTCAAATCTCTGCTCACAACAGTGCCATGAGCTCTCCAGCCATTAAACGGTTCCCACTCTAGGAAAGTTCACTCCCATTTGAGTATCCATGCTAGAGACCTACATCATGCATTATTTGAGCTCATTTTGTTTTGCCTAATTCTGCTCCAGATCCCAAGATGAGCATTTGCAAAACAGGCCAGTCATTTTGAGTAATCAAGTCCAGACTACTTATGCCTGCCCAAGCGTCAAAAATAGCTGAACCTCAGAACGTAACTGGGACCTTTGACAGCAGTTTCAAGTCAGGTACCCCAAATCACTAGTCACTGCTGAAAACCTTGGCCTTCATTACCTTTCCTCTGAATGCAGGCATATTAAACACAAGGCCACCGGGTTAGCTCAAAGAGTGACAGAGAAGGCCAGGATTCAAACCATCGCTTTCATGTGGTAGACCACAGCATTAGCTACACAACAAGCAGACATGCCCAGAAAAGCAGAGATCAATCAGGGGTCTTTTGCAGGGTTATATAGGACATAAATGAAGGCAGCCGCCAGGTCGGACCATATTTACTGTCCCAGATTGAAACTCTGAAGAAAGCAAATGCTGTCCAGCCCAAAAGAAACAGGAGCACTTCCTCTACCTTGCTTCTCCCTCCCTCCAGCTACTCTGAAGCTGAGGGCCACGTTAGTTGATTCCCAGACTGGGACAAAAGCCAGCTCAGGGAAGCCCGGCTCTGAATAAAGTGAAATGAGGAAGGTGCCTCCACTAAGAAGCACCTACTGACCCGACTGCTGGGGTCCTGATGAGGGCAGAAAGAAGCACAGTCCCTTCAGAGAGGGCCATGGAGCTCCTCCTCATGCCTGGTCTCCATCTGGGAGCAACCACAGCCAGAAGGAAAACGCTGTGGGCTGTAGCAGGATAAGGGGTGGTTTCCTGAAGCCCACTGCAGAGTAAATACTCAGAGCAACCAGGGATGAGAGAACAAGGGACCCTCCAGTCCCGAGGGCTGCATAGCCAAATTTAAAAATAAAACCTTCAAGCAGGGAGGACTGACTTGCCCTGGACCTCGAAAGAGCTAGCGTCCGCTCAAGAGAGCGATCAAGCAGCAAACCACCAGTCTGAGGCAGCCAGGAAATGCTGCAGCAGGAGCCAGACCCACAGCTCAGCCACAAGAGAACAGGTCAGCTTAGGAGGACGAAGCCTGCTGGGGAGTTAAATTTAGACAGGTAAACATTTTGAAGGGAAAAGATGGGGTTCACACAGCCTTCCCTGTCTGCTGCTGCCAGACCCTGGCGAGAACCCTCCCAAAAGACTGCTGAGACGCTGTAGCTACAGGCTGAGGCACCCCAGAATAGGGCTGTTGGGGACAAGCAGGTGGGGGAGTGCCCAACTGCCTGGAAAATTGTTGCTCCTGGACATTATTTGCTTCGAGAACCTCTCAGCAGGCAGCATCCTTGGGAGGTGGGGAAGCTGTTGTGAGAAGCCTGCAGGACATGAGAGCCACAGTCCCAAGTACACAGGGTGCATGGAGACAGCGCATAGGAAAGGTACCAGGGAAAACCCAACCAGAAACACAGGAGCCACAGCATCAGTGTAGCCATTTGGGTGCTAGAGCCCTGCTGTGCTACCTTTCTGAGGGTAAAAGGGGTAAAAGGAGGTCTGGTGATCGCTCGTGACACCTTATGCAAGAACAAGGAGTTGCAGTGTTGTGAGCTGAGCCAGACTACCTTGAGCTTTGCAGACCCTGAGGACTGGAGGGGACACACAACACTCCTTTACATGAGCTGCCTATAGCCCCTGCTAGAAGCCATCAAACCTCACTGCCTGTCTGGTAGCTCCCAAGGACAAGTGAAGGATCCCCGTCTATGGACAGCAGGCTATCTACAACGGGCTCCCTTTGCCAAGCAGTTCTGCAGGGAGCGGCTGTACCATTCCACAGCACATGGGAGCATCCCTGCTTTGTGGAACCTGCTGCTCTGAAAAGAGACTCTGCCTTCAGTGACCCCGCTGCTCTACCCCACACAAGAGCAGGGGGTGCTTGCATAAGTTCCATCAAGGCCTAAAGCCAAAGCTTGGAAGGGGGTGGTAGATCACAGGGTCTGGTCTTGCCTATAATTCTGTCCATACAGTCTCAGTCACTTAACTCTGCAGTGAGCCCAAGAACTCAGCTCCAGTAAAGTGTCTTTTCCAAACAGACATTCAGTCTTAACGTGAAGATGTTAAGAGCTGGAGAAACTAATGTTGCCTTTGGTTGGTTGTTCCGATGGTTAATCGCCCTGCTGTTAAAAATGTTGCCTGTTTCAGATGTGAATGCGTGGAGCCTGAACAGACAGCCATGTGCTCTCAGTTCTCCTCTTGAGTTAGAAAGCTCTCCAAGTACCAGCTACTCTCAGTGCCGCTGAAAGCGCTCAGGTATCACGCCACACCACTTTCTTAATTTTCTTTCTGAAATGCTACCTAGGTTCACGTTCCTTAAATCTCCCATTGGAAAAGGACCTTTTCCACTCCAGGAAACATTCCCCGTGACTCTTCTCTGCACTGCCTTCAGTTTTAATGAAGTCTGCGTGCCTTTTTTCCAGCAAGCAAAGGTCCCTTTCAATGCAAAAAATGGAAGCAAATCACGGACTGCCCTGTCTTACATGACAACATGCCTTGGCTATCCACATCCCGATTTTAAAAGTACTGTGTTTAAAAGTCTGTCTGAAATGCTTATTGTGTGTGTGTGTCCAATTAATTTGGAAATGATTAAATGGTTTTCACTCAAACTTTGATCAGCCATTAGAAAAAAAAAGATCTTATGAATAGAGACAATTTATATTCATTTAAATGAGCAATCATGCAGTTTTTCAGAAAAGAACTGGTTTCCCTGAGCGCCTTGAAATCCAAATCCAACAACTTCAGGACAAAAGACTCAAGATCTGAAGCAGTCCAGAAACAGAGAGGCCTACTGGGTTACAGAAAAGAACAAATAGCATTGAAGGTGACTGCATTGATTATTTTTTTTTTAATTTCACAATATTTCATCTCTTCCTAGAAGTCCAAGCTCCAAGAGACTTCATTATACAAGACTGTGATTTTTTTTCTTTTAAAAGATTTGTTTCTGGTCTTTGCAGAATAAGTGTGGGACATACCTTACCACCTTAAACATATAAATACATATATATATATATAGGAACTCCCAACGGTTTAGGTGCAGCTCTTTCAAAACTTTCACTTTTATTTTTTTCAACTGATGTTACAAATTCTGGAAGATTGGGAGAGAAAGGGCTGAGAGAGCAGAGGGCTTGGAGCCTGCAGCCACGATTTCAGCTTTCCCTAAACCAAGGTTAGTCACACATGGAAGAACATTATTGTTGTACGTGCACTAGAGACAGGGGAAAGGACACAAGGGCTGCTTGCAGCTACTGAGACGAGAGGTGTGCTAATACTGAAGGCATGGAGGGAGCTGGGGGGGACTCTTTTCCACAAGGGAAGAATCTCTCACAGACACTCTTGGGCACAGCAACACGAGTGAATGATGGAACCTGGGAGCAGAGGAAACCCACAGCTGGAATGGGGCCAGCTCGCCTTCCCAGTTCTGCCTCCTACCTCGTGCTAGCAGTTCAACTTCATGCTTTTCTCTTCATATACTTGGATAATTTCTTTAAAGAATGAGGAAAAAAACCCGAGTACTTGGGCTGGCTTCACTGCCACATGTGGCAACTTATCTCATACGTCGAACACTTGGGGTAAAAAAATTCCACCTGAACTCCTCAACCTTCACCTCGAATAAACCCAGGTCTCCATGCATAGGACACTGGCTTAAGAGGAGTCTGTGTCTCCTGACAGCTTTGAGAAAGCCCACTCCTTTCTCTTTGGGAAAGAAGAGTATACACCCAACTTAGTTGTGCATTTACAAAAGCATCTGTGCATGTGACAGAAGATAGGCACCCACAGGTTAGACCTGCCACTGCCAGAAAAAGTGGTCCCTTCAGCTTGTGTGTCAATGCCCAGCAGCAATGTGGGAAGGAAAGGCAACAACAGGCAAGTACTGGTGCTCCCCTGCAGACTTCCCACCTGCAGGGGAAGGTGAGTGAGGCGTTAAGAGATATCACAGAATCAGAGACAGGCTCCAAAGAGACAGACAGGGATGAAGATGAGCATAAAGGAAGGGGGTACCTCCTGTTTGTGCCCATAATTTGTGTGTGCCTGAAGCTGGGCAGACACAAAAGCCCAAACAAAGGGCAACAGGAAATATGCAATATGTAGGCAGAGGAGGAGGCATCAGGTGCAAAAGACAGTCTCCATGTGTGAATACAGTGTGGTAGAGCACACTGTATCAGAAACGTGCAGGTGCACTCCAGGAACACTACGCACACACACCTGAGTATTTGGCTACGAAGAAAATGACCTGAGAACATAAACGCTGGTACCTGTGTGAGAAATAGATCCGCCACGGGAACACCCAGCCTCAAAGACCAACAGGTGAGTACATGAGAGCATGGAGCAGAGCATAAGTGATGATGATCACACACTGAGCACAGGCAGGAAAGTATTAAGGGGCAGGTAAAAACCGGATAGAGAGACCAACAGTGATGTCCATCTGGTGGCAAAGGATGAAAACTAAGGGGCAACAAAGTACATCACGGCACACAAATATATGTTTGGGGAACTCATTTTACCCATAAGGCAAGTATTGCACCACAATTCCCAGAAAAACCCCGAGTTTCATAAAACACCATGCTTGTCATGGACACAGCTGCAATGCTCGTGCTCTGGTACCGTGAGACACGACACACCGCCGCTACTCATTTCCACGTGCACAAGCACCTTCGCTCATGCCCACATGCCACGGCCCGTGACAGCACACGCTGCCACACTGCAGGCATGCAGGTAAGAAGGACGGTGTGGGCCAGGGGCTTGGGCGCTCTCGCTAAAGCCACTGTGCTCACACTCAAGGAAAGGGCCCCCAGCTGAGGGTAACATCCATCTGCTCAAAGTAACGTCCATCTTACCCAAGTAACGCGTATCGCTAAACTCACGTGTCTCATGCCTGAGGAACACCCGGCTTACCAGCACGTCTGCTAGCCCAGAGGAGCATCCCTCACACCCCAGCTATGTCCCTCGGGCCGCAGTACGGCCCCTCATGCCCCAGCGGCACCTCTCCTGCCAGAGCAGGTCTCTCCCACCACAGTAACATCACCAAAGACACCCGGGGCCACTCCGTAACCAGCCCTAGCTCCCTGCTCTTCTCTCTGCTGCTCCGTATTGCGGGGGGGGCTCGCCCGGGGGCTACCGCCCGGCAGCAGACGGTACCCGGCCCCGCGACGGCCGCGGACTCCGACGGCCTTTTCGCGTGCCGGGGCTGCCCGCCGTGGGGACTTCAGGCATCCCGCACCGCCCCCGTTCCCGCAGCCCCTGCCCTGCCCCGACCGGCAGCGCTAACGCGCCGGGGCGCCTCCGGGCCGCGCTGCCGGGAGCCGCTGACGAAAGGCGGCCGTGGCTCTCGAGCTGGGAGAACGCACCGACCCCCCGGTGCTCCCCGCGCCGCCTCCCGCCCCTTCGGGGGCCGCCCGGGGAGGCGCCCGGCCCCGGGACGGGACGGGACGGGCCGGGCCCGGGGAGCTGCACCGCCCGGCACGGCGAAACACCTCCCGCCCCTCGGCCTCCCCCCCGCCGCCCTCCCCGCCGCCGCGGGCCGGGGCC
>WBNH01008177.1:203917-217275 GCA_013401255.1 Urocolius indicus
GGCCCGCTTGCCGTCGGGGGGCGGGGAGAGGGGGTGGGGAGGGCGACGGCGGGGGGAAATGCCGCGGTGCTGTAAGGTAGAGGGGACGGGGCTGGCTCCGTCCCTCCGGACCCCAACCCCCCCCCCCCCCCATACACACACACCGTGCCCTGCAGCGCGGTCACCCGGGCAGCTCTTAGTCGTTCGTGGGGTGCTGCCTGTCTGGCTGCCAGGCACCCGCGCCTGGTAGCGCCCGGCCCGCTGCCGCCCCGTGCAGCAGACAGCACCCTGCCGTGCGTTTCCCGCACCGGTGCTCACGGGCACCCTGCGCATTTCGCCCGTTGGCCAACCTACTGGAAGCCAAAGCCCCCTCCGGTCCAGGAAAAGGTTTTGACCTGGTGACCAGCTGGTTCTTCTCCGCGGAGATTTTTGGCATCTGTCTCCCAGTACGAGGGGTAGGGAGGGGTGCGGGTTGCTGGGAAGGTGCGAATGAGGCAAAGCCTTGGTTCGGGCGTGCTGTTAAAAAAGGCTGGCAAAGTTTGACAGAGGAGGCAGCACACAGCTCGCACGAAGCTCTTGATGGAGCTGGCTCTCAAAAGGCACATCCATTCCTTGCCTGCAACAACAGGAATCACACGGGGGGCCTTCCCCCGCCTCTCCTCCCGTAAAACTTCACAGATTCACGGCCAGATCCTGTTCTCGCTTTTGCTGGCAGAAGTCGGGAGCAGCCGCACAGGCATTAGCAGGATCACTGCAAATTTGTGTCGGTGTAACTGAGAGCGGTGCCTAGCTCTGGGGATTGCTGGGCATCTCAGCGCACGGAGGCAGGGTTTACATGCTCAGCTTCCGAGCTCGGTGGCAGCCCTGCAGCAGCCGCCGCAGCCAGGATTTACACTTGTTGTGTCGGGATCCCCATCTCCGGGCCCCACGGCATGAGGCATCCGAAGCCTCTGCACCGCAGGGTCTGCGGAGCCTCGTGTGCAGTCAAGGAGCGCCTCGCTGCTCCGCCACATGCACAGACACACACAGACGAGTATCCAAAGGACAAGTTGCATCAAGGAGGCATTTGGCCCCCTGGGATGACTCAAATTTGTAGAAGGCTGGGACTTTGCATGGCTTGAGGCATGCACCCCTACACGAGTCCTTGGTTTCAGACAGCTCTGAGCATCTGTTCAGGTCCAGAGGAGAAACACTCACGTGAGCATTTTTCAAGGAGCAGGTAAATGTTTGAATACAGGTTACACGCTACAAATAGTTGAAGGCACCGAGTGTCTTAATTTATGACCAAATGTTCCAGCATTTCCCATCACTGTAGCCATTAACGACACTTTCTTTTAATGGGAGTAGGAGATACAGGAGGTACAGCTGGAGGTAAATAGTAACCCAGTGTTTGTGGTAGGAAATAGGGAGCCATTGTCCTCAGCACTAGGTAACTAGAAAGATAATAGTTGGTACAGCAAATACCCGGTAATTAGAGGGCAAAGGCACTCCTGAAATTGCAGCTGGCTACAGGAAAATTTAGGTGCCAACTTTTTTGCTCTGAGGTTTGCCATATGGGCTGTTGTTCCCAGCTTGTCTGTCAAACTTCTAACTTGCATGTTGACAGGGCAGAGGCAGGATGCTCTTTGGAGGACCAAACAAACAGCAGAGTCCTCTCTTGGGGACCTGGAGGCGTGAAGGGGAGTGTCACAGAACTGAGGCTTGGTAACAAATTGCTTGGCCTGTTGAGTAACACACTTTTCAACTTTTGGTGCTACAAGGAACAGATGGCCACCATGGTTCAGCAGGCCAGAGATCCTCATCAGTCCTCAAGGGAATCCTCCTGGGGCTGGCACTGCTTCACACCCTGAGATGGTTTCTTACATCAGGGTTAGAGGTGACAGAAGGGGAAAGAAGAGCCACTCCAGATCAACAGCAGAGATGGATGGGCAGGAATAGATACATGTTCTCCTTGAAACCTCTGGCTATGAGCTGTGTGGATCATTCAGAAAAGATCCCAGCCTATTGAAACCTCACGCTGGCTTCAGTGCAGTCCATAAGGAAAGGGCTTCCCTAGATTTAAACCTTCCTTGCAGTCTCCACTCCTGCTTGTTGGAACAAGGAGAGGTTTTGGGAGGTGTGTAGGTGTGTGTCAGTCTCCTTGTGGTGCTGGGTGCCAGGAAGAGCAGGAGGGGGAGATGGGGGTGTGCACCTTGAAAGTTGTGTGGGAGCGGGCCCCTGGCAGTCGGCTTGAAGGGCTGGAGAAGAGGCAAAAAGCCCTCAGCCAGCAGTAACAAGGTGCATGGCTCATCTGGGAGGATGTGTGTCTCACAAGGGGGAAGACTTGGTACTCCTGGCAGTGCTGGGGATGAAATGAGTTGGTTGTGGTGCTTGCATGGGTGGGTGAGGACAGGAGACCACCTTTACCTCACTTTGTCCTCTCTGCTGAAATATCTTTGACATTTTTCTCCTGGATGGAGAAAAGTCAGTTGCCTTATTTTCCTCTAGTTTCCTCCATAAGTTTGCTTTATCCTCCACCAAAACACCACTCTATTAATATCTTACCAGAGTTTTTGCCCGCTGAAACAATTCCTCCATCTGCAGAGGAGGACGGACAGGGAAAGGGCACTTGTACCTGGCCAGGAATGAGCCTCACCAGCTACTGGGAGCACCAGCTGCCAGCAAAAGGAGTTTTTCTCTAACCTCAGCTGCCAAAAATGTTGTCCAGATGTTCTTCATGAAAATGACCTGATATGATTAAGGTTCACTGATTTAATAATGAGCAGCATCCACAACTAGAACTGTACAGGATGTGGGCTTTACTGCATGACCATTAGTCATGGATGTCACTGGTATTGGTGGGATACTCTGTCACAGCACACCTGGGGAAGAAGATACGTTTGAATGGCTGCAAAAAGGAGCTTAACCCATGCAGCTCCCTTGACACCACAAGCTATTTTACCTCACTTCATTGTGCTGAAATATTCCTATGGTACCAGTTGCCCTCACACTCCTTTCTGTCTTATGCTACAGTAACAGATATGACAGGTCTCACCTGGCTGACCTCTGCTGCTAGTGAAAGGGAAGAGGGAATGGAAGTGCTCAGACTGTTTGAGATGAGGAAATGCTTTATTTACTTGGCAGAGGAGAAGACCGATTTAAAATGAATAAGGAACATAAGTCCCTCTTTGGTAGTGGCATGACTGCAGAATATATTCAGAAGCAAGTGACCTTATCACTAGAAAGTCAGCCATGTGGCTTCAACTTTTCTTAGCATTGCTGTAGGCCCAGTTTAGCATTTCTGTGGTGCTCATAAGCTCTTGGGAAGTTTCTTCCATCCCTGTTGCATCTGCACAATAAGCTCCCTCTCTAGTCAGGTAGTCCTGTGTCCCTTCTGCCCACAGGGCAGAGCCAAGGCTGACATTAGGCCTGTTCTGTGACAGCTTTCAAGGAGTACTGTGACTATGCTTCTTTCATCGAGATGGACCTTTTTTTGTCCTTTAATAACCACTTGCCCTACTCTTCTGTGATGGAAATAGTAGCAGTAGTAGGAGTAAGTCAAAGGGAGTGAGTTTGTTGTAAGGAACTGGACACGTTTCCAGCAGTGAGGTTTTTATGAGTCAAGGTGGAATTCATGGAATAAAAATCTGGAAGTGGGGAAGGAAAATCTTGAGCTTCTGCCAAAGGAGGGCTTGTTACAGACAAGTTACCTGATCTGACCTGCCTCACAGGTGTGAAAACCTTCATTGACCCACCCCCATGTTCTCTACCTGCCCCTGCAAACACCAAAGAAAACCATCACCTTATTCACAGCCGCTGCCCTCGTGGGAAGCCGCCAGTTTCCTCGAGGCGTAAAGCTCATGATTTGAGAATTTGTGGCACTCCGCAAAAGGAAATATAGGGTAAACTTCTGAAACATTTTCTAATGTTGACGTCTTTCAAGCACTGGAATTGTCCCCCCAGGGACATGTGGATGCTGGGCTCCTTGAGTCAGGGAGATAGGACTGGACAACACACAGGGAGACGTATTGTTGGGAACCTTACTGCCCCTGTCCCTGGGAGAGACAATGAAGGGGGAGAGAGAGGAAATAAATTAGATGACTTGAATCATTTCCAGCTCTAATTGCTATGATCTTGCAGTAGTTTTCCCAGCCCCAAGTATAACATTAACCATCGAAGCACGATTTCACCCACGGTCAATTAAACCAGGATTCATCTAGCCTGACATCACCCAGTAAAATCCATGCTGGTCTCAGGGGCACCCTGTGAGAAGAGACAGGAGGCAGACAGGGGTTCCATGGGATGGGCAAAACTGCTGCCTTTGGAGGTGGACATCTCTAGCATGCTCTTCCCCTTGGGCACAAAGGGCAATGCCACAACTGTGTGATGTGCGTTTGCCTTTCCTCACCTCAGTGGTGCACTAGTAGAGTCCCTGGGAGTGATCTCCCCATATGGATGGTGCTGCTGGCTGGGGGACTGCTCCAGAGGTCAGATGGAGAGAGCCCACGATGCTGGCTGCTGGCTGCTGCCCTGCCAGACGGCAGGCTACATCTTCATGTACAGCGGCTACAAATGTTATCCTCTGTCTGGTTTGCTCCCGTGCTCCTGCTCCTTCAAAGCTCAGCTCTGGGAAGCCTGTCAGGTGCCCACAAGGGATTCAGCGTCTGGAGCTGCACTTCTGAACATCAAGCCCAATAGGGTGGAGGGCAGGTCAGACTACGGTTCTCCTAAAGCAGATCTCCTATAGCCAGAGTACGGTTCTCCTAAGGCAGATCTCCTATGGCCACAGCCCTCTTCCTTATGACTGCTTTCTCTTCTCCCCCACTCCTCAAACAAAGGGGTGAACTGAACCATTTACTAAGTTTTGAATACGAAGAAATCAAACAAGGTGAAGACACAAGGATTTAAAGGTGGCAGCGGTAAGCAAGCAGCCCCGACGGCTGTGGCGGAGCGAAGCCCTGACTTGTCTGGCTCCACGTAACTCAGGAGCACGGCTGGGAAGAGCGTGCCGAGTTCATGCCTCCTCCTTTGGCACTTTAATCATTAGGCAGGCGCTCCTGACAGTGGGCTCTTCGGGCTGGGTGAGTTAAACTGTAACCGCCCTCCTCAGTGGCCTTTAGCCAGAAGCCCGAGCTCGCGTGACTAGGACAGGACCAGCCTTCCACACGAGCCCCACCAGCTCTTGATGATTGTGGGAATGGAGCAGGACACTGTTAGGTTTTGTCCCAAGGAGTTGGCAGAGCTTCCTCATCTCTCCCTCCCATGGACAGATTATCATCACCTGGCTCCTCCACACTGCCAGGTGTCGGGGACAGGAGATGCTCTCACGGCACGAAGCCCTGTGCCCTGCCACTGATAAGTACCAAGGCTGCATGGTTCAGGGAGGTGCAGGACCATGGCCATAGCCAGACGGTGAGGTAATCTGCCCCACATCCCCTCCTCAACCCCCCTCCTCTCAGACCAAGTCTCTTGGTCTCTTCTACTTGGCTTAAACCCCAAGGCGAAGAGTTGTACATCCTTTCCAAAATTTTTATCGGCATGAATTATGACAGCTCTGGATATACTTATTGTCTGTTCGAATGGCCGATCCCAATCTAAAGTCTTACTTAATTCTTGGCCTCGGCTGCTTCCTGTGGTAATGAGCTCCACAGCGTAATTAAACATGGTCTGTAATAGCAAGGAAGCGATGGGCTTCACTAGCAGCAGCTTATGAGTGTGCATGCATATGGCTCTGAGTGCATGTGTGTGTGCAGGCTGGCATGCACAGGAGGTGTGCAGGCAGGGCAAGCATCACCTTGGGAGGACAGAAACAACCCCCGAGGCCGCAGCTCTGGGGCTGTTAACCTCAGATGCTGTGACAGAGGGATACATCCAAAGCCTGACTGACAGGGAACAATGAAACCCGAATTCCTGCCCTCACAGTCAGATGGCAGCAATCCCTCTGACAGCCCCCTCCCTCTAGATTAGTAGAGTGATGCTGAAGTCTCACAAATCCTGCAAGAAGATGTCCCCGAACAGCTGAGCAGCCACAGGGGGTTTTGGAGAAAGTGCACACAAGGTTTTAGCTGGGATCTGTCAGAGACAGATGAGCCCCAGCATCCTCCTTTCCTGCAGCCAGCAGCTGCACAGGGCCTGCAGCTGGGGTGAATGGGAGGGGATGCATGCCCCTCCACACTATGCTGCTGCTGCTCGGGGATGGCACGTGGTGAATTCCACTGGATGCTAAGGATTTACGTTGCACCACTATTATAATCCCTTCCTTCCTTCCTTCCTTCCTTCCTTCCTTCCTTCCTTCCTTCCTTCCTTCCTTCCTTCCTTCCTTCCTTCCTTCCTTTTCTTTTCCTTTGTTTTTCTGCCTCCCCCTGCCCCCTCCCCCCTCCCGCCCCAATTGTCTCCCTTTGTAGTTTCTTTCTTCCCTTGCTCAAATGTTCTTCTGTCATTTCTTTCTTCAAAAGCCAAACAGGCCTCTGGCTGGGTCTGGCAATGACAGGGTGAAAGGGGATTATTCTGATAATCACAGGGATGAATACCCCAGAGCAACTTCAGCTAAAGGAAGAAACAAACACAATTCACACGTTACATCCAGCTTTCCCATCGGCCGTGCAGATAGGTAGGCTCATGATGATGGGCTAAGAGGACTGAGCTCCCTCTCCCCGGCCTGACCCCACAGGCAGCATTGCAGGTGAGCATGGGAGCAGAATCCCCAAAATCTGAGATGAGAGCTGTTCCCTGGGCTTACTCACTGTCTCTCTGTGTCACTGCTGGCTTGGGCAGTCCTGGCTGTGGGGCTAGCCCGACGCCCTGCTCGAGTGGCCTTAGGGGCACACAAGGTGATGTAGATGGCTTCAAGGGCGGGTGGCAAACACTCTGCAGCCTGGCAAGTAGTGAGGAAAGGGAAAGAAATGTGCTGAGATGTCAAGCCAGGAGGGTGCAACCAGTGCCACCCTGCCACTGGGGAGTTGGGATAGTGGCAGGGACGGGATGGAATCGGGAATGTCACCACGTAGGGCTGCAGAGGGAGGCTTAGGGCAGCGTGCAGAGAGGAATAATATATAGGATATAATGTACATCTGCCAGGCGAGTGATTGCTGATGCTGCTGCCTGAAGGCAGATGCTGCCCTGGCACAGATCCCCCACAGCCCAGGGACAGCCACTATTTACAGCCAGGGAAGCCACAGTGTGATTCCTGCTTTTATTTCTGGGTCCCACAAAGCCCAGGGACACACTGAAAAGCAGAAGCGAGGCTTAGGATGGGTTCTGTAGCGCCTAGCTGTGCTGCTCAGAAGGCTGCCTGCAAACCAACTTGATGCCAACAAGGCCTTTGTGTGAAAACCACTGTGTTTCATAGGCTCCAAAGTGTCCTTTAATGATAAATGCCTTTGCTTAGTAGTCTCACCTTCACAGTGCAAACTGAAGGGAACATAATACAATCCTTAGATATTGTGGCTTCTGAACAAATAGATATAGCATGAAGAATAGCCAGGCTTACACAAACACCAGCATTAAGGCACACAAAGTAGTCAGGGAAGGAAACTGTAATAACTGAAGCATTAGTGCAGTCACAAGTTATAGGAGGGAAGAAACCACGTGGCAATAGATGGTTTTCTTCTAAGGCACTCAGATGTGTAGAATATGATCTTGGTGCTCAGCCATCAGACAGTAATGCATATGGATACTGATGTGCCCGAGGCACAAGCAGCCCTTGGCATTTTTCAAGGGCTTGTTCATGAAAAACTGTGTGCACATGTACATATTTATGCATGCAAAAAACTAAAGACAGATGAACCAACGAGTTCTAGTTCAGAATGCTGTTACGTACTCTTGCAAAGGTAAAATTAAAGACATAGAATGTCCCCATACAATTTAAGTGTAACTGTGCATGTTCTGTATTTTCTGTGGTTGACATCCGTAAGTCATGACTGAATTTTCATCTGGAGATGCCAATTTTTCAGGATGCGTGAAGCGTCTACCTGCTAACACTGCCTGTGGCAGCTGAGGTTAAGCTAAATTCACTTCAACATATCTTGGGACTGTAATTAAACACACTTGCAAAAAATCCAAAGGAAAACCTCCCCAAAAAACCCAAACTGAAAGAAAAACCCCACAAAAACTTAACGCCCCAAAACCTATTTGTTCATGTGCATAAGATCTTGGTTTTCACTTGGAGCAGCTCGTATTTTGGTGGATTTGATTCTCATTTCCAAGCCTTTAGTGTTCAATGAGGGTACATTTTTCTTCATTTTCCTCCAGTCATGGAATCCTTTATTTTTCCCTGTGTATGCAGATGTGAATCTTCTTTCCGCTTCAGGGGCTGTGTTTGGAAGAATCAAACATCATGGGAGATTGTATTGTTGTACAATCACTTGTACTTGAACACTGTTGTGTTCAACACCCTTCAAGATATGGCTTGTATATAAATCCTGTTATAGTAGCATGAATAATGTTGTGCACGGAGATGAATGGACAGCCAACAAGACATTGTGTGGTGCAGAGGGCCCAGAACTGCCTTTCTTGATCCTTAATGAGTATTACAAAATTGGGATTTAGGGGTGACCATATCATTCGTTGTCAGTGAGTTCCGGGAACTTTCCCAAGCCCATGGCAGCTAAACCACTAGGCATCAGCAGTCCATTTAGAGTCCTGAACCATATCTGATATGTTCTACTGAAGGTGAGAGAGCAGCTGGCATTTGACATTGTGTTTGGTTGACTACATTTCCTTGGTTCTTCCTTGTTGAGAAGACGATGGTAGTTAATGGTGTCTGTGCTATGGTGAGGATGTTCTTCGAGACACCTGGATGGCAGAGATCTGGCACCAAACTGGTCACGAAGCAATTGCTATGCCACTGACACCTCACATGTCCACAGAGGTTCCCAAATGATCCATAACGCTCTGGCGAGGCTGCAGCACACCCTGCAATGACACGACCCAAAGGCCTCTGTCGAGTCTGAACTTGCTGTGATATCATCTGAAGATTGCACACGTAACGATGAGCATAAGCAATACTGATGTGCTGAATAAGGTGTCTCACCAGGAAAAACAAAAACAGAGAAAGTTGGCGTCATCATCTCTAACCCCTGTCACTATTCAGCTGTTAGGAGACGCAGAGGAAAGCTCTGGGTCAGCGTTAGGCTGGGTGACTTTCCTGCATGGATCTAAGACTGGTTTCCCAATGAAGTCATGCTTTGGTCTGTCACTTCACACAAAGGAAGCCTCTGGGTCATCCATGCTGATATTTCTCTGCAGCTCTATAGATAGCTTTGATCTACTCTTTTGACAGATGAGCATAAATAATTGTCTTACCGCTCTTGTTTTTGAGAGTCATCACTTCATTAACAAAGGGATCAAATTAAAGCTTCCAACCATAAGGGCGAGGAATAGCCTTTCACTGTCACCTTGAAGTCACTCTGCCTAACTTGAGCTATGGGGAGGAGGTGGTAAGGACAGATGTTGCATAAGGGGCACTACATCTCTGACATCCACCACTTGGCAAAGTGCTTGTTCCTGCAGCTCAGCACAAAGCCAGCAGCTGCCGCCTTTCCCCAGCACACCCAGCTCACGGGCTGGCAGGCAGACAGACCCCTCCTATGGCTCAAGAGGAGCCACAGGTTACAAAGAGAATGAGTGTTTGAAGACATTTGTCCCTCCCTGCCATCCCGGTGATGGCTCTGGACATGGATTCCCAATGCAAGCTGTGAACTTGCACCCTATCTTGCTGGTAAATCACCATTCTGTCATTTCCTTGGGGTTCCTCCAGGCTGTTGCCCTGCTGCCCTCTCCTGCCCTGGGTCTAGTGAGGGATCCATTTGAGATTCATGGTGTCATATTGCTGCCAGACCAACAGGAGAGGACTTTTCAGAGAGCACAGATAGGTAGCACAATTCGTGATGCATAACATCATTGCACTGATGGAGGATTTTGAACACTGGCCTAAATGCACAAGGAAGAAGAGTTTATTTTATCTGTGCTCAAGAGTTCCACATTTGTCATGGTATTGGGGCTGTAGAAATAGAGACCTTATGGTACTGTATTAGAAATGGTGCTGAAGGAGTTTGCAGAAGCCAGAGTGGACTGAGCAACCTAGTTCCTACCATCTCCTCTTGAAGGATGAGCAGCACCACGTGCTCTGGTGCAGCAATTCCTCCCTTTGTCATGTCCATTGGATAACTTTGTAGGCTGTCCAAAGTACAGCAGCAAATTGCTCATGTTTAACAGTTTTGAATAATAAAAATAAAAATAAAAGCTAACAAAAATGGGTGCTGCTTTCTGAGGCACACAGGAAGTTGACAATATTGAAAAATTGGTCACTACCCCCTTAAGGCATTTAGCTAGTTTGTCTTCTGAAGAGACAATGGTAGCCGTCAAGTTACTACTGCTTAACAAATTGCTGCAAGTTAGCTGAGCTTTAGCAATTGGCAGTATGCATGCTCTTGGCCCAATGCAAATCTAAGTCAAGTATGTCAGCTGAAACAGTAGCTGCCAGCTACCATTGTCCTGTCCTTCCTTGCTGAGTAGCAGAAAGACCTTGCCACGGTCATATATCATCCTCTGTGGAGATTCTTGATTTCCCGTACAATCCCCTGTTGTAGGGGCCTCCTCTTATGCAGACAATCAAGATAACAGCATGAATTCCTACTTATGCTGGTTCATTTTACATCTCTGGAGCCCCAGCGCTGTAAAAAAAGTGAATACTCAGCAGTCACGCCAGGCACATTGAAGAGGACATCTAGGGAACAGAGTCAAGCTCTGCACAAACCCTTTAATATCTTCGTCACCATTTTAGTTACATTCTGCTTTAAAATGTTTTTGGTTTTTTTTAAAAAAAGATTAAAAAGAAAGAGGATATCCAGTATAAGCATCATTCTACTGGATTTATGTGGAAGAGATTACTCCCCCAAATAGACTCCTTAGTCACAATTACACTGAAAAAGCCACTCAGTACTGCTGCTTTTCCCCTCCATATCTCAGGTGAGAAAGCAGCAATGAAGACATCCATTCCTGGGTACTACAGAAGGAGAGCCCAGCGATCTAACTCCTGTCTTGTACTGAACATTGGTCTTTAAGAAGCCCAGCCTGCACTGGATATCTCTGTACAGCACATACAAATGCAACCACCAACTGCTGTCTTTGGCCAGAACTTCAGGTTGATCCCCACTGACAGTAACCTAACACAGAGACATGTTTCCTAGGAGAAGGAATAAGGACAGTTTTTACAGTCACTGGTAAAAATCATGGTGCTTCTTGCTTGGGTTGAAAGTGTCTCTGAGAGGATTTAACATCTTAATATCAGCAACTGCAATAATACTCAGGTTATAAGCTGCCTGGACCACTAGAAATTTTTACTGTACTCATATGTTTGATCTCACTTTAGGTAAGCAACGTATAAGCATACCTACAAACAGCTGAGTGTCTTTGACTTTGGTGGGTGCCACAGGCCAATAGAGCTCCCCAGCTGTTTCTGCCCTGGCTGCTGCTGAGCCCCAGCCCACTCTGAAACAACCTCACAGTTACGCCTTGGATTGAGAGAGCACAGCTAAAGCCAAGACATGCTACTTTAGGGAAATGAAGGATATCAGCGAAGGTGCCAATAGTTCGACATTTTCTTATTAGTTGCACCCTTTGCTTTCTCAAACTTCAATGATCACCACCAGCAAAATACTAAAAGTAACTATTAACGCTAAATTAATTCAAAGAAGAATGGCATTGAACTGATGATTGAATTCACATAGTGACCAAAAAATGAGATGCCGAAATCAAACTGCACTTTGAACTTAGTCTTTAAATACCATGTGCATGTATTTCACATGTCCTCCAAGTTTAAGTATCTGACACAGCACCTTGCAGTTCTTAGCAACTGTAGCCTACAAAAGCCCCTTTTATCATGTGTCAGTCACTCTAACTGTCAGGTAGAATCTCAGATATTTCACACAGGACCTTTGTGTGGGACACGTGCTGCTGCCAGGAACAGCAACTACCTGGCCGATAAAGACAATGCACTGTGCAGACAACAAGGAAAACCAGAGGAAGCACATTGTTACGTCCATTATAATGTCAAATCAAATCTCCCTGTAAGTCTTTGATTCCTTAACAAGCCTCAGGCAGTCTTCGCTGTCTATGGTGTCTGATCATAATACCCAGCTGTGTGTGTGAGGAGACTGAGGAAGAAACATGTGTTTACATTTGCTAGATGAAGATTTCAATTATCGAATTTTCGGAGACAATTAAAGGTCACAGCCACATCGCATGGGGAAGCACTGGCATGCCCAGGAAGTGCACGCTGCTGTCACTGCTGTGCTAGATCAAAGCATCTGCTCTGGGTGTTTGTGGGCTGTGGAATTTGAAGTCTGGGTTTTCCCAAATGTCCAGATTTGGTTCATTTTAGAGTCAGGTTAGAGCAGATATAAGCTCATGTCTCTTGAAAAGTATGGAAGGACTCTGAGGCAATTTCTTCTTTATAGGAGCAACCATCTTGATGTCTAAGTGGTCACTACTGTGAGGGACAGTTTTACAGAATCAAAGAAACAAGAGGCTTGTAACAGAGAACTAGTGGTCTTGGAAGAGTCATGGATGGCAGCAAGGCTAGCACTTACACAGTAACTGATTTAACGAAATCAATTAATCCTGAAAACTTAATGGAGGAAAGGTCTGGCAAAAAGAAATAGTTACATAAATACATCACTGTAACTTGCATCATGGACCGATTAGGCATGAAGTTATGTACATTTTCTTATTTCCAGACCTTTGGAATTGCAAGATTAGTATTCTTTGAAGTGTGTTTTTCAGTGTGCAGCTATATATGTTTATGCATTATCACACAGATAAGCATAGACACATATACATACACACATGTGCACTTCAGTATGCTGAGCTACAAGATGATATGCTGTTTAAAACTAAAAACAGTTTCTATGTGTTACATAAGAGAAGTTTATGAGTGTTCATATACATTCCAAGACTTGTGGTTCCCAAAAATGGTGTGTCCTCTCAGAAAATGAAGGGTTTACTTAAGCTGAACAAAAAAGTCCTTCTAGAAGGGGTTTTGAGCTACAACAGCAATCCGTCTTTTTCCCCAATACACAAAGAAATCAAATGTGTTTTAACTTGCCTTGTCAGAAGGTTTGCATCCATAGATGTTACCAGAGCTGAATTCCCACTGAAGTAAACACCATCTTCACATAAAGGGGCTGCAGAACTTATACTTAACTTCTTAGTCATTCATCTAGAACAGCTTTAATGTTTGCAATTGTAACCCTTGGGAAAAGCTACTGATCACATATTTAAAACCAGCTGGATTTCAAGCCCACACCCAGAGAAGGTCAAGGGAGGTGATTCTCCCCCTTGGCTCTTCTCTTGTGAGACACCACCTGCAGTACATCCAGTAGTGACAGGACAAGGGGTAA
>WBNH01008178.1:0-28463 GCA_013401255.1 Urocolius indicus
CTGGTTGATAATAAACTAAACCTCACTGTCCACTCATAATATGTATGAGAATATCACTGTAGTGGATGAATCTATATATGTATATTTACATTTTAATAAAAAGCCTAATTTTGCCAGTAGGAAATGTTAATTCAGGTACAAAAAAAGTAGCAAGTCACTATTCTACCTTTCTGTTTAACTCATTCCTTTAACAAACTGAGAGGGCCACAGGTTGCCCAAAATAGGATGTCTGTCTGGAAAACATGCACAGGCCGGACACCAGAAGGATGTAAAGAACAAAAACTCTAGGTATCCCTAATCTGAGCATTTCTAATTGTTCAGTGAACTGTTTAAGATCTTTGAGGGGCAACATGAACATGTGAAATAATTCATTTCAATGCTACATTAGTGAACACAACATTTCCTTTGCAGCTACATGCTTTGTATATGTCATGTAGGATCTCCCAGTGCAGCGTGGCTGAACTGCTGTTGCCTGCCCTGTGCACTGGGGACAACTGCTTCTTCCTACTGCAGGTTACCTGGAGGAAGAGGCAGAGCAGCAGAGCTCACTCATACTGGAAATATCCAGGGCTGAGTCACAGTAGGGCCCTGTCTGGCAGGCTGCTTACACAACGACGACTCCACTCCTACATTTTACCAGTACTGGTTCCTCCATGATGTCTTGAAGCTTTAGGCCAGCCTAATCTATCACCTCTCCATGGCAGCTGCCAAGTGCGGCTCAGAGCCGCCCAAACACGCAGTGCTGTGGGAGGAGGGATCTCAGACTGGGGTGGGAGGGAGGCTCTGAGCGAGCTCACAGCGATGGGGCAGCGTGGAGCCTTTAGCATCCCTTTTCCCCTTCGGGAACGGGGGAGACTATGTGAAGCCCTCTGTGCCCTTCACCAGTCCAAACTCTCCTCCCAGCCTACGTGCAGGGCAGATTATCCGGTAGGAGCACTGTCTTTTTCATCCACCTTCCATCAGTAGCGCTTATTTATGTACACAATTTTGGCAGAGGAGCCACACTTTCAACAATGTAAGAGCCACACATTAGTTATCACTGACTCATTTTCTGTATTATCACTGACTGTCCAAGAACAGCTTCATACAGCTCAGAGTGGAATTGTTAACAACAACAATACAAATATCTTGACACGATAAACAAACAAATCAAACAGATTAATAGTTATTGTGGAGGTAATAATTCGTGAACGGGGATAAAGTCCTCTCCTCAGTGCTGGGATGAAGTGGGTTTTTTTCTTCAAAACTGGCAACCTTCACTGACATAAACTTTTCACCAAACAATTAACAGTTTGGCTTGCATATGATTTGTGCGTATATCATGGTTTCATGATATATTTTTTTTTCTGACATGAATAGAATCTGAAATAAACTCCTCTTCTTATTGGTTTTTTTTGGTTTTTTGGCAGACATACATTACCTTTCTGTTATCTATCACTTACCAGTCTTCTCCCTAATACACACTGGTCTGGCAGAGAAAGCAAAGTGCCATGGAAAGAGATGGTGAGAAACAGCTGGAATCAGCACCAGAAGGTGTGATAAAAGAGAAGGCAGGATATATTAGTTTTTATTAGGGAACTGCATATCAAACTTCGCCCAGCAGCCGCAAGCATAAGGGGAAAAAAAACCCAAATGGACAAGCCATAAAGGTTAATTTGATGTCCTTCTAAATATGAACTAAATAGTATATAGAGCTGCAAATGAGTAAACTGAACTCCTTGCTCATTGATCGGATGGATCTACCAACCTGATGTCAAAGGAAATGGGAAGGTATCTAAGAGATAAATTGCATATCTGAAGACAAGGGGTTTAGCACACTTCTGTTCTTGCAAAGCACCGTCTTTCTCTGAGGAACAGCCCAGAGAGTCGTTTGGCCAGCCTCTCCCTCTCCTAACTTTTTGTGTACTTTCAGATTTTATGGAAGAACCGATTCCCTGAACACAGACTGACATTTGGAAGGGAAATTATGGGTGCCAGTTCCACGTGATGGAAAAGATGACCCTGAGACAACAGTGCAGAGCAAAAAATGACTTTATTAATCACATTAACTGTGTACAGGCAGGTTCCATTGCAGTTTTTCTTGTACTTCTACATCCAGTCAGTCTCTGTTTCTATAAGGAAGAAACATCTTTTGTTGTTAGGTCCTCCTCTCTCCCTTTGCCCAACTTGAAGGTGACTCGCTTGAGGTTTTCTCAAGATCTTGCTCTCCACCCACTGGTTTTAACCTCTTGGCTTCAGGGCTGCATTCAGGCTCAGGCTTTACCTTGCATACTGTGCCTGTGCATCTCTGACTCCACTGGCTGCACTTTTCTAGCTTTACCTTATCCCTGAAGACTTGCCCAGTGATATAGGAATGTGACTGTCCCTAATGGCTACCATCACCCATGTCCCACTCTCCTCATGTAGCTGCTGATGGGCTGTGTCCTTTGGTGACAGCGTGGCCCTGCCTACCCCACTGTCCCACTCATCTCTTAGCTCCCTCCTGCTGGTCCCCCATAAAGTTTGTTGGACTTGTTTGTCCAACTAGGAATGTATTTACTGAAGTTAAATTTGACTTATTAGGGAATCTCCTCCCTTTCCAGGTAGCCAGCATTTACATATGATGTGATGGTAGTGCAGATGTGAGAAGTGAAGCAAAAATTCAGTCACTTTCAAGCAGCTCCTGAGACATCAGCCTTCACTGTTGATCCTATATAGATCACTTTTTCTAGCTGGACATGCTGTCACCTGCTCAAATGCCTAATGCTGGGATAATATCAGTGCAGGCTGCCCTTGAGTTGCATAAAAATGACCTATTACTGACTTGAAATTACACAGTTTAATATTGCATCTGCTTTAACCAACAGTGGCTGTGGAGTGGCATAAGTGTCAATAATTGTGGCCATTTCCTTCCTCTTTCCTTCTGTGCTTCTTCCTATCTACCACATTCATCCAAAGGTGCCTCCTCTTTGTTATTCTTGTTCCCACAAAGTTGCTACGTACCAACACTTTCCCATCCCCACTCTTCCTTCTCCTAGGGAAAGATGATTTCTGCCTTACAGCATGGATGTAATTACTGAATTACTCTTCCATTACTGAATTACTTCTCATTACTGAACATGTAGCACCCACCTTTTCCCTGGCTCGTCAAATGTTCTGATTCCTGACTCATGACATTGAACTGTGGTTTTGAGCTGTAAGAACTCAGGCAAGGGATGTGCTGAACATCACTATGCAGCCTAGACAGACAAGAGGAGCTGATGGTGGTGGTATTCCTAAGCACTAAAGGAGACAGACTACTTCTTTGTTCAACTGAACCAGTTACCACCCTCACTATCTTGCTTCAGTTGTCTATGCGCAGTCAGGCAATAAAGACATGGACAAAGGAGGGAGCTAGTGGCAGAGGTGACACAGTGATGCCAATGCTTCATAACAGAGATGAGAAAGACATCCCAGGGAACCTGAGAATCAAAGCTGAGCTACACTGACCACCTTAAGTGCCTGTATGCCCCAATGGTCGTTGGCAGCATCCTATAGGGAAGTGGATGCTCGTAGTGGCTTCACACTTTTCTCTGCAATTGTCTTACTGACAGGTGAGGTAGTCAGGGTAATTATGAGCCACATTAAGAAAAGGAATCATCAAAAATTAGGGGTGTCATAGGTACATCCTACCGATTTTTCCAATCTAATTCTGCAAATAAGATCATAAATGAATAAGATTAACTTATTCTCCAAATACTGGGCTGCATGCAGAACAATCTGGTCAGGGGAACTCACAGAATAATCTGCAACACTTGTAACAAGTTGGTTGGTTTGGGTTTGGTTTTTTTTTTTTTTTTTGTTGTTGTTGGTTGGTTGGGGTTTTTGACTCTTTATTTAAGCAGGGTAAAGGAGGAAACAGCAGTTAGAGACAAGCAAAGTAAGCAACCAAACTGGCTTCTGGGAGCAAAACCTCCCTGTGACTTCCTGGGTATTACCTGGAAGGAGAAGAGAACAAGCTCCTTCTGAAATTCATAGGTCTTCCCAGCCTCAAAATGTCTGGCAAGGAACCAAGGATATCAGCTTTCCAGAGTCTCAGCTTCTCAGTGTTCACCTGCAATGCTCTACTGCTCAGTTATCACAGTCTATAATAAGGAGGGTGGGTAGCTTAAATGTCTTCCACATCCTGAGTACTGTATATAGCTACTTGCATTGCTCCTGTCTTTGTAGCGTTGCTTTCCAACAACAATCACAGGTCTCCTGATACAAGGCCCCAGGCAGCTACAAAGTGTCTTAGATGCTCAATCATTGCCTGCACTGTCTGTGGCTTTGTAGGTAAACACACAGGACAGTTCAGTTCTGCAACATAGTGTACCATCACATGTTTGTCATCTATCTCACTCTGATGAAAACCAGACCCACGATGCTGCAGGGGTCAGGCAGACATCGAACCTAAAATGTTGTCATTGCCATCTTGAAATGCAAATGAAAACTTGGCCATGTGCTGCAGTGCCTTTGCTGAGCAATAGGGAAAGTAGTGCTGACACGAGTCTGGGCGCCAGTCAGTCAAGAGATGGGTCTGGGAAAAAGTCTAATCTTGCTACACAGGATAAACCGGAAATTTTACTTCAGCAGTTCCCACACTTAAAAAAACCTTCTGCTTTTCCCTCAGCATGCAGCCAAGACACATCCTCAGTTCCGACAGGAGAAGCAGGGCGCAGATTGCTGTCCACCCCATGCCACTACCACTTGCACTTACCACCGCAGCCCAGTAAGAGTTAATTTGGGGCTCATGTGTACGAAGGCTCCATTTTAAGGGCTTCCAGCAACGGTGCAAGAAACAGAAGGTAAATGTAATGCAAATGTTTGCAGAAAGGAACAGCCAGATGAGACAAAAATTCGTTAGAGAAACGTGTGTGTAATTACACTCCGTCACAAGGTGAGGCCAGTGGAGGAGCTGTGAGCGTGGAGGTTCACGGCACCAGGGCCAGAAAGGAGCGAGCCGCGGCTTGACACTGGGCGCAGGTACCGATGTCCCGATAGCAATGGGCCGAGGCTGAGCGAGGCTGGGTCCCTGCGCCGAATAAGCATCGGGCATGGTGGGCAGCGCAGCACTTGGCAGACGGGAACACGGAAATCTATGCAGTAGTCCTGGGGCTGAGCTGCCGTCGCTTGCACAACTCGACTGAAGAAACACGAACTTAAGGTGGTAAAAGATGATCTACAAGAAGTGCGCAACACCCTCACTCTCTTGTTGTCAACAGCAGAAGGAAGACCATCAAAGTGCTGGGAGGTCCTAACATGGAGCACTTGTTACAGTGACCTTAGAGACCACTTATCTCAACAGCCCTCTGCTGTGTTTCAGTACATTATTCAGTGTACATATCCTTTGCTTCCTTAACGTTGCATAATATGTTTACCATAAAATGTCATGCAAGCACACACATTAGATTTTCAATGGCTGTTGCAAACATCACCATGCACCCCTGAACACAAATATTATTCCACGCTTGATGGGGTACAGATCACGCTGCTCCTCCCTTACACACGCATTGCTCTGCACCGAACGACTACACACTGCTGCGTGCCACACTGATGTCATAACTCAGAAATATCTCATTCTTTTCGAACCCTAAATGCCTGCCCTCACTTGCTGTTTTACACAGAAGCATGATTTAAGCTGAAATAACAAGCAAAGAGTTAAAAGTTTAAAATGTTTACAAGTGTTAGTACTCATATGTTGTGTCAGAAGCCTTAGGAATCAGCCTGAGAAAAGCCGAAGTGTTTTGGCTATAGGTTGTGGGACTGAGCAGAGAAATAACTTCAAAATAGTTTCAGCAAAGCCACTGTGTTCAAAACTAAGATGATCGCTCCTCTGTAATGTATAGAAGGAGCATTGTTTCACTGCATGATGTGCAAGTTAGCTGGAGCGATGTCCCGTGCACCCAGCATTGCAATAAAGGAATGCCTGCTCCTTAATGCAACATTGGCATTAAGGAGATTATTTCTTGCTTTCAGTGACACCACAATGCACAAGTCGCCCTGTACCCCATGAAATCCACATCACCTCTGCTCCCCACAAAAAGACATAGCGCATACAGCTCTGCGACGATGACAAACACACAACACCACACACATCGCTCTGCACCATGTGACGAGTGAATTGCCACAAATGTGACAATGGCTATAGCTCTGCTTTTCATGAAGCACGCGTCGCTCTGCATCCCTCAAAACCACATTACTCTTACGCTCCAACACACACGTTGCTCAGAGCCCTAGGCGCAGGCGTCTGTTCTCCACTGACACACAGGTTGCTCTGTACCAATGGACTCAATACAGATCACACCACACCCCGCGAAACCCCAGTCTCTGCACCACAGGATACATACATACCTTTGCTTATTGCGACGCGTAAAGAAACGGAAATGTTGCTCTGCAGGGATGACAGACGCGTACCTATTCTCCCTGTGAAAACACAAACTGTTTTTGCCTGAGGGAAGTGAGAAACGCCCAAAGAATGGGAGAAATGCCCAAATGGAACAAGAAACCCTCGAGTGACTGACGCAAAAATGGCTGGGCCAAGAACTGCTCCTGTCCCTTTCTTGACCAGAGTAAACACAGAACAACAGTGCCGCTATACAAAGGCTCCTGCAGGCAGCGACAGAATTAGACTGAGCTTCTTCTGAGCTGCGTGTCATTGTGTAAGAGACATGTGTTTGCTGTGATGCCCGAGCCGGTCAAGTCAGCTCCCGCACCCAAGAAGGGCTCCAAGAAAGCCGTCACCAAGACGCAGAAGAAGGGCGACAAGAAACGGCGCAAGAGCCGCAAGGAGAGCTACTCGATTTATGTGTACAAGGTGCTGAAGCAGGTGCACCCCGACACCGGCATCTCGTCCAAGGCCATGGGCATCATGAACTCCTTCGTCAACGACATCTTCGAGCGCATCGCCGGCGAGGCGTCGCGCCTGGCGCACTACAACAAGCGCTCGACCATCACGTCGCGGGAGATCCAGACGGCCGTGCGGCTGCTGCTGCCCGGCGAGCTGGCCAAGCACGCCGTGTCCGAGGGCACCAAGCACACCATCTCCAGGTAAGCTGCATCTGTGCCCTGTACCAGACCCACCCGACCTAAAGGCTCTTTTGGGAACCACCAATTCTTTCACTTAAAGAATTCTGTGACTGATATTTTCCGACAGTTATTTAACTTCTCCGTCTTCTAAATCCCTTCTCAACAGCACCATTAGAATTTTCATAGGTTGTTGCATTATTCTCCTACGTTTCTCAGACTGAGGTCTTAATGTGATGCTTTAGACCCCCAAATGTCAGACATTCCGGAAACTCCCACCAGGGGGCAGGAGAGGCAAAGAAATTCTGTCGACCACACCCGTTTGCCTTTTAGTCGCTGGTGAAACTATACAGAACTTCAGCAATAAAAAAAGTACTAGCAGTTAATTTATTCTTTGAAGGCTTGAATTTTAAACATAACATTTTTCCAGACAAGGAACACAATTGAAACAGAGCGCTAAAAAAACTTGTTCCGTTACTAAAGCCATCGAGAAAACTTTTAAACTTTATTAGCATACAACCTATAACATAAGTTTGTAGTGTAAGGAGGGACTCTAAATGAAAACAGTCTGAGTCAAAAGAAGCAAGGACCATAACCACTTGTCTTTTCTCTCATTTTGGACACAGGGATCTTTGACTGAGCAATGTCATGCGGGAAACTGATGGCACACAGATATCCAACAAGGACTTGATCATCAGGGCAACTTACAAGAACTTACACAGTAACAAGTGTGAGGTACTGCCAGAATAAAAGTAGGGCAGAGAAAGATGTGGACAAAAACATTCAGAACTAAAGTATCAAAGGAAAAGTATGGGAGTTGTGACTTAAAAGGGGCTGCTTAGCCATTAACGTTACACAGCCGTCATTAAAATGGAAACAAAAGAATTGCAGCTCTTTTAAGGAAAAAGTGGGTGGCTCTTAAAAGAGCCTTTGGTTTAAACAGTGTTCTTCCAATACAGGTTTACTTGGAGCTGGTGTACTTGGTGACAGCCTTGGTGCCCTCGGACACGGCGTGCTTGGCCAGCTCGCCGGGCAGCAGCAGCCGCACGGCCGTCTGGATCTCCCGCGACGTGATGGTCGAGCGCTTGTTGTAGTGCGCCAGGCGCGACGCCTCGCCGGCGATGCGCTCGAAGATGTCGTTGACGAAGGAGTTCATGATGCCCATGGCCTTGGACGAGATGCCGGTGTCGGGGTGCACCTGCTTCAGCACCTTGTACACGTAGATCGAGTAGCTCTCCTTNTACGCTCAACACGAACGAAACGCTCAGTAAACGCCGCACGGCCCGCGAGAGCCCTTTTATAGCGGCGCGGTGCCGGCAGCGGCTCCAGAGCGCCGCATCGCCATTGGCTGCGAGCGCAGGCTGAGGGCGGCACCGCGCGCTGAGCTTCGCTATTGGGCGTCTCTCGATCCGCGCTGCCATTGGCCGCCGAAACAACGCGGCTCCCGCAGCCAATCGGCGGCGGTGCCGCCGCTCCTCCCGATCCGAATATAAACGGCGCGTCCCGCCGCGGCTCTGCGCTGCTGCGGAGCTTTTGTGTCGCTTGGAGTGAGAGTCGGCGAGATGTCCGGGCGCGGGAAGCAGGGCGGGAAGGCGCGGGCCAAGGCCAAGTCGCGCTCGTCGCGGGCCGGGCTGCAGTTCCCCGTGGGCCGCGTGCACCGGCTGCTGCGCAAGGGCAACTACGCGGAGCGGGTGGGCGCCGGCGCCCCGGTGTACCTGGCGGCCGTGCTGGAGTACCTGACGGCCGAGATCCTGGAGCTGGCGGGCAACGCGGCCCGCGACAACAAGAAGACGCGCATCATCCCCCGCCACCTGCAGCTGGCCATCCGCAACGACGAGGAGCTCAACAAGCTGCTGGGCAAGGTGACGATCGCGCAGGGCGGCGTGCTGCCCAACATCCAGGCCGTGCTGCTGCCCAAGAAGACCGACAGCCACAAGGCGAAAGCCAAGTAAACGCCAAAACGATACCACCCGTGAAGCTTTTCCCCCCAGACAAAACCCAAAGGCTCTTTTCAGAGCCACCCAATAAATCATAAAAAAGCTGAATCACTTTTCATTTTCTGGTGCATGGCAAGCAGAAAAGTGGAGGCTATTTTTTCTTTATTTGTCTTGTTTGCTTTTAATTGTGCTAAGGTGGTTTTTTTTGTAGTTGGGATTTTGTTCTGTAACTAATACTTTTTATTTAAACGGTTTAGACTTGTTTCTGAAAGTCTTGTTTTTAACATACCTGTAGTGGCAGCTTTGGTTTTGTATAGTTTCTGCCTCATCATAACAAGACTATATCTGTGCATGTGCAATATTTTATTAAAGGCCAACTTGAATGGAAGACTATCAATCTGGATTTGTTTTTGTTATACTGGGAAGTTGGAAAGAGTAGCTGCTGTGTTTTGCAAGTTGGGGCATTGCAGGCATAGGGATAGAGAAGGAAAAGCAGAGTAAATGCAAAGGAATACTGGTCAAGAACTGAGGCAGTAGAGATGGTTGTCCTTGAACCAATTCTTTTGCAAAAGCGGAGGGATGATTTCTTCATTGGGTCTTCGGCTGAACTTGATTTTTGTTGCATTTTAACAATGTTAAAACGGCTTTCCTTGGCCACATAAACTCCACAAAACACTGGAGAAGGGTTTTGGATAGGTTTATCTTTTTTCTCAGTAGAGCTCTTGATGTGACCTGCCACTATAACCCCTGTAACTTTCTGGTCATGAGTGCCAAATAATTAGTACCCTAGTGGCCCAGAGCACCAAATACTCAATAGCTAAAATCAGTTAGTCGGCCAAGTGATTTTGAAATATATATAACTTGAGTAATAAGGAACCAATACATGAGTGATGTAACGTGTGGAAGTAACAAATAACCAATCAAGGTGAAGAGTAAATTTAATGACCAATTATAAGCGGGTTTTAATGTATATTAATAATGAGCAATGGAATGTTGGGTATAAATATTTCTAAATTCTAATGCCTCATTGGACATTCTTTGAGAATG
Organism: Urocolius indicus; assembly: GCA_013401255.1. Classification (NCBI taxonomy): domain Eukaryota; kingdom Metazoa; phylum Chordata; class Aves; order Coliiformes; family Coliidae; genus Urocolius; species Urocolius indicus. The sequence goes on from WBNH01008178.1 coordinate 10,008, forward strand.
ATCCTATGTCCCCAGTGCATCCTCGAATAAAGGACAGCTCTGCTTATCTAACTTTTGTGTTGATAAGTTTTTTTCTTACCCAGCAGATTTGCAACAACATGGGCTGATGTATCTGTTAATCTGGTGTTCACAAAGTTTAGCTTTCCTAAAATTGACTGGGTAACACATTCAACCATCTACAGGGCAAGTAAGTCTCTGCTTCATGTTGTGTCTCTGTTTCCTCCACATAATTAAACCGTGGTCTGCATATTGGAACCACTGGGGATTTTAACAAAGATGGGACAAAGTCCTGTGAAAACATTGGCTACAGGTGCAGCATCTCAGAGTCACAGGAGAGGATTTAAATCCTAGCTTCTGGACTGTATGAAATTTAAAAAGGACACCTTTGGGTTGCTTTTTAGTTTTGTTTTGTTTTTCTCTTAAAAATTAATGCTGTGGTACAACAACACAAATGCAGTAGCACAGGACATACACTGTTCGTTGTTGTTCCTATACATCTTTCTTTTCTCTACCAGAGTTCTTTCAGGCATTATGTAGTTCTAGTTTCAAATCGGGTATCTGGGGAAACAAAGCCTTTAAAGAACAAGAGGGCAATGTGAAGTCTAAACTGTGAAGGGCCATGAGGCCTCAAATGTATGTCATATACAGCCAGACACTTTTGTAAAGGTGCTTCAAAGATATGTTTTTACCAAAACTGGTTTAAGTGAGCAGATTGGTTTTGAAAATATAGGTGTTCTTAACACAGTGAGTGTGAAAGAGCTTTAGCCTCCAAATATAATGGATTCCCGGTAACGTTTTTAACATTAACTCGGTTTTGTAACAGCAGAAGGGGAGAGGAATGTGAAAACGCCCGTCCTCAAGAGCAATCTGCGTCCTCTGGCTTGTGTGAATGGGGCTGCTCAGGGATTCTAACGAGCTGGTAAAAGGCGGCGCATTCCCCGCGCCCGTGCCGGCAGGTCCCGGGCCCGACCCGCCCAGCTCCCTCGCTGACGAGGCAGCTGCCGCTGCACTTCATTCCTTTCCTATCGCGCTTGAGCAAAGGGGGACGCGCGCAGTCTCGAAAGGAGACATTGCACAATTGGCATCTGGATCGAAGAGCCGGCTCAAATATATGTTATTTTGCTTCTTTCTTGCGGTTTAGTTTTTATTCTATCAGCAGAGGGAAGGAGAAAAAGAACCACAACACTACAAGTGCTTTTAATACCAACTAAACAGTGTGGTCTTTAATGTGACATGTAATCACATGAGTCTAATTTGGGTACGTTAAGGGAGAGAAGTTCGGGCTGAAAGCGAATTATCTTACCGCTGCGTTATACGCAGTGGATGGTGAAGCAGACAGCCCCTGCCAGGACCCATTGTTTCCCCAGCGACGATGAAACCCTCCGGGTTTGGCGAGTCCGGCTCTGGCAAATGGAAATATTCGCGCTCCCCGCGCCAGTGCCAGAGACGGGGATTTAAAGGACTGATGCGCTTCCTGGGAAGCAGGGAGTCGAGGTCCTATTGCGGACGAGTGGACCGAAGGAGTGTGGAGTGACACGGAGCTGGTTCGAGGAACGAAGCAAGGAGGAAGGCCGGGCTGGGCGGAGGACCAGATCGATGAGATGAGGGAGTTCTGGCAGGGGTGGGAGGCTGAGGGGGTAACTCGGCTCTGTAGCATTCTCCACCCTCCGGCACTGCAAAAGGTGCCTGAGAACCGCGGGGAGAAAACAAAGGGTCTGATAATCACCGGGAGGGGCAGAGCAGGGCCTTGGATTTTTAAATCCAGAAACAAGCTATTTCCTTTCACCTTTTCACCAAGTAAAGTAGTTTAAACTCTTTAATTCCTAAGAAATAAAACTGTAGGGTAAGCGGAAGAGTCCAAATTCTTCAGTTCAGATAAATGCTGTAATAATCTCAGTTCTGAAGCTTACAATGTCCTCTGTTTATACCCTCTGTCATTTCCTGATGAGAAATATGGTCTCATATATTTGCACAAAGCAAATATTCTCAGGTGGAAAATACTGTAAAAAAACCCCAAAACACTAACAAAAACAAGCAAAATCCCAATAAACCAAAATTTACCTGCTGTCATGGTCTTGTGAAATGTTAAGCTCACAGATTGTCTTTTAGAAACCCTCACTGTTTGATTTTTGTCCCAAACATACCATTAGAAGGTGTAATTACAAGTCTGAAGTACAATGCCTACACATCCCAGGAGGGTTTGTGTGGCATTTAAATATCGGTTAAAGCTAAAACTTCATGCCTAACACTATTGTGATCATTTAACTTCTCCCATGGAACTTGTACCAGCAGTTTCACAAGGCAGAATTTGGAAGCCCTTGCATATAGGGAGAGGAAGTGACTCAAATAGAGTCTGTGCTCCTTAATCCAGCCCAGTCTGAGCCCAGCCCGAGTTTATCTGTGATGCTGTCAGTCCGGTCTGCTGGTGCTTGGAGCATAGGAGGAGGCAGCTTCATTTGAATATGTATTTTGATGTGTAGAAAGATTTGGGCTACTTCGTTCATATGGTAATTCTTGTCCTCTTTTTTCAGCAGGATGGTTAAAGATGCTAATCTTGTTGTGTTCCCAGTGCATAAAATATAAAAAAAAACCCCAAATTAAAAAGAAAATCATATTTAGTGCTCAGATTGTTTCACATTGTAGTGTCTGCTGCTTGCTACTAAAGCAAAAGAAGAATCACACAAGAGGTATTAATTCCCTTATAGCTCTGATACTGCACAAAGGTAGTGCAAATCCTTTATCCTGTTTGAAATCCAAATTTCATCAGTCCCTGTGTACGACTCCTTATTTTGGGAATTATTACTTTCATTTTCCTACAATCCTGTGTGCAAAATCTACGTGCAATGTGAGCAAGACTTCAAGTGCAAAAATGTTGTAGATTTTACTGATGATGTGAATTCCAATATATCCTCGTACTCCTTCCACACACAAACTACTTATTTTCTAGTTTTAAAATGCAAGTAGGCCCCAAATTGCCTCTTGAACTTGTCTCTGTTAATAAGTGAGAGAACCTTTGTGATTCATACTTAGCACATTTTTTGACAAAGAATGCTTTTGGACCAAGCTCTCTACCAGAGGGGGCAGTAATATAATTTAGTTCTTTGCAGCTACCAAAGAAAAACAAACCAAAATATGAAACAAATAAACAAAACAAACCCTGGCTCTGTGAACCCAGTCCCTGGAGAAAAAAACTACTCCTGGTTATTGTAATACTTCTGTTATAGAAGGTATAAAAATTCAAGTAATTTTATCAGATAGTTATTTTTAAGTAAAATTCATAGGTGAGTTAGCATAACTAAGCAAAACTTGGTGAAACTACTCCCAAAGAGAAAAACAAGCATGAGAAATCAGGCACAATGAAAATAAGAGTGATAATGAGGGGGATTGTTTTAATCCATGCACCTGCAAGACATAAAACATCTAAGAACATTGTTGGGAATTATTGCTTCAGAGGAAGAAAAGAGTTTGTTATACTAACCATTAGGCTGTTTGATGTCCTGAACTCCGTGACTTTCTGGTCCTGAGCACCAGATAATTAGAACCATTCTGGTTCAGAACATCAAATACTCATTAGCCTAAATCAGCCAATTGGCCAGGTGATTTGGAAATATATATGGATATGTATAACTTGTGTTATAAGGGACCAAACAATAAGAGTTATGTAATGTGTAAAAGTAACAAATAACCAAACAAGGCAAAGGGTAAATTTGATGAACAATTATAAGTGGGCTTTTAGGCACAGCAATAAAGAACAAAAGAATGTTGAGTATAAGTAACAGTTAATTTTAGTGCTTCACTGGACATTCTTTGGGAACGATCCCGTGCTTATCTAACTTCTGTGTAGATAAATTTTTCTTCCCCAGTAGATTTGCAGCACTCCTTCTTTCTTTGTAGGTATGGAGCTGGGAAGAGAAGAAGGGCTGATCCCAGCTGCATTCTGTTCTACTTACAGTCTCCTTCTCCAGTGAGTTTTGTGTCACATCTTGAGCTGTGCTATGCTTTGATACAGCATAATATCATGACCAGTTTTTTGGAGCTGAAGGACTCGGCTTTTCCCTTTACAGCCTGGACCAGGCACATTTCCTTTACGAGCATTATATCAAAGTATATAAAACAAAATCCTTAGCTGTAGTTAATACATTCTCCTTTGGTGATTATTATTTTGAAATATATTATTTTCAATTAAAGCTGGAAAAGAAAGTCTCTGGGAAACTAACCTAACAATAATTTGCCCTATGTGTTGAGTAAGGATATCTCTAGTCATTAAGAAAAACAATTTCATTTTCTAAGTAGGTTAGTTGATACTGATTTACTCCACTAAGAAAAAAAATAGAGCAAGAAGTAGTATAAAATTGCTATAGACAGTATGTGATTTGTTCAGGGTTTTGATCAAGTGTATGGCACCTATTTACCATTCTTTGATTCAACATTCAGTCCATTAACTAGAGAATACAGAGATTTGATTACTCAGATGATGTATTTCACATTTGCATAAATAAAAGGACAATTTAAAAAAAAAAAAAATGATGGCTAAAACTCCCAAATTTTACATGGGTAAAATGCTAAGCTACAGGAGATGTAAATCTTTCTAAGAATGCCATTAACTTTATTATCTATTAAAAATAAGACAGGGGAGGTTTCTGTAACTGTTTGGATTGTTTTTCAGTATTCTTTATGAATAGTTTTTCACTGCAGGACTAAACTGTAATGTAACTAATCATTTGACATGCAAGCAGTTGCTGATATTAAAAAAAACAAATTGTATTTTGACAAAAATGCTTGTATAACCAAAAATAAATTCTGTATTTCAGCTGCTGGGAATACAGAGGTATTCTGAAGATAGATATGGTGGGCAGATAAAACCTGCCTGAATGTTTACAGACTTTGTATTCTAACACTTCCCAGTATTGAGAATTATTAGGATTAATACTCTTGCTTTGCACTAATAGCTAAAGTAGTTGAAGCCTTAGGTCACAACAGCTGACTGAGAGTAAACTTTTTGATAAAACTAATGTCATAAACACAGAGCTAGCTGAAAGTGGCAGATGCAAGCAGAATAAAGAAGGACCAAGGAAACAATTCCAAGAGAATGAGGTAACTTCAGAAGGTCAGCCCAGTTATCTGGTAATATATCAAGAGACCAACCATCAGAACTAAGAGATTGGATTTGGGGATTGGATGATATGGGGATAACTGGGAAGTGTGACCTGTGGTACGGGTTCCTCTTTGGAGGCACCCAGCTCGAGCTAATCTGCATGTCACATGAAAAAAACTCACTTACTCAACAGACTGGAGACACATCTTCTTTGAGCAGAAGCCTAGGGCTCCACGTAATTCTTACCATGGTCTGCATAATTCCTGCTACACCAGGGTAATATGTTTGAACATCATTCCACCTTATGGTGGCTGCCTGATGACACCCAAGTAGAGTGGCTTTAAGAATACAAAGGATGCTGTTTTGAACTGAANGAGTATAAGTAACAGTTAATTTTAGTGCTTCACTGGACATTCTTTGGGAACGATCCCGTGCTTATCTAACTTCTGTGTAGATAAATTTTTCTTCCCCAGTAGATTTGCAGCACTCCTTCTTTCTTTGTAGGTATGGAGCTGGGAAGAGAAGAAGGGCTGATCCCAGCTGCATTCTGTTCTACTTACAGTCTCCTTCTCCAGTGAGTTTTGTGTCACATCTTGAGCTGTGCTATGCTTTGATACAGCATAATATCATGACCAGTTTTTTGGAGCTGAAGGACTCGGCTTTTCCCTTTACAGCCTGGACCAGGCACATTTCCTTTACGAGCATTATATCAAAGTATATAAAACAAAATCCTTAGCTGTAGTTAATACATTCTCCTTTGGTGATTATTATTTTGAAATATATTATTTTCAATTAAAGCTGGAAAAGAAAGTCTCTGGGAAACTAACCTAACAATAATTTGCCCTATGTGTTGAGTAAGGATATCTCTAGTCATTAAGAAAAACAATTTCATTTTCTAAGTAGGTTAGTTGATACTGATTTACTCCACTAAGAAAAAAAATAGAGCAAGAAGTAGTATAAAATTGCTATAGACAGTATGTGATTTGTTCAGGGTTTTGATCAAGTGTATGGCACCTATTTACCATTCTTTGATTCAACATTCAGTCCATTAACTAGAGAATACAGAGATTTGATTACTCAGATGATGTATTTCACATTTGCATAAATAAAAGGACAATTTAAAAAAAAAAAAAATGATGGCTAAAACTCCCAAATTTTACATGGGTAAAATGCTAAGCTACAGGAGATGTAAATCTTTCTAAGAATGCCATTAACTTTATTATCTATTAAAAATAAGACAGGGGAGGTTTCTGTAACTGTTTGGATTGTTTTTCAGTATTCTTTATGAATAGTTTTTCACTGCAGGACTAAACTGTAATGTAACTAATCATTTGACATGCAAGCAGTTGCTGATATTAAAAAAAACAAATTGTATTTTGACAAAAATGCTTGTATAACCAAAAATAAATTCTGTATTTCAGCTGCTGGGAATACAGAGGTATTCTGAAGATAGATATGGTGGGCAGATAAAACCTGCCTGAATGTTTACAGACTTTGTATTCTAACACTTCCCAGTATTGAGAATTATTAGGATTAATACTCTTGCTTTGCACTAATAGCTAAAGTAGTTGAAGCCTTAGGTCACAACAGCTGACTGAGAGTAAACTTTTTGATAAAACTAATGTCATAAACACAGAGCTAGCTGAAAGTGGCAGATGCAAGCAGAATAAAGAAGGACCAAGGAAACAATTCCAAGAGAATGAGGTAACTTCAGAAGGTCAGCCCAGTTATCTGGTAATATATCAAGAGACCAACCATCAGAACTAAGAGATTGGATTTGGGGATTGGATGATATGGGGATAACTGGGAAGTGTGACCTGTGGTACGGGTTCCTCTTTGGAGGCACCCAGCTCGAGCTAATCTGCATGTCACATGAAAAAAACTCACTTACTCAACAGACTGGAGACACATCTTCTTTGAGCAGAAGCCTAGGGCTCCACGTAATTCTTACCATGGTCTGCATAATTCCTGCTACACCAGGGTAATATGTTTGAACATCATTCCACCTTATGGTGGCTGCCTGATGACACCCAAGTAGAGTGGCTTTAAGAATACAAAGGATGCTGTTTTGAACTGAATGGGAAAGAACGTTAAAGAACATAAATGATTGAGAAATATGCTGTCATATGATTTTACAGTAACATAATTTGCTTTATTAATTTCAATTGTTTACCTTGCTGTGGGATTCTATTGCTATGTTTCATATTCTGGCTAAGGCTAAATCATACTACTTTTACCTCTGGTGAAAGAACAAGTACAGAAAATATTCCTCAATAGCTGGCTTTTGTGATTTCAGGGACAGTGGCCTCAGCACTGATACAAAAAAAAAAAAAAAACAACCAGATCTGATGATGTGTGTTCACATTATTGCCCTGGTGAGGTCTCATCTGGNTCAGAAGAGTTGTGGAGTCTCTTTTCTTGGAGGTCTTCAAGACCTGCCTGGACATGTTCCTATGTGACCTGATCTAGGTGAACCTGCTTCTGCAGGAGAGTTTGGACTAGATGATCTCTAAAGGTCCCTTCCAACCCCTACCATTCTATGATTCTATGATGGCCCTTCAGATATTGCCTTATCATTCAGACTGAGATTGGAAGAAGTAATTGTAAGTAACACTTTCTTTTCTATTGCATGAAAAATTTCATTACTAGAAAAAAAAAATCACATACTGAAATAGTCTTTAGAAAAATATCCTGAAACATTTGTGGAAGTGTTGGTGTTGAAGTGTGGATCACAGCGCATACAAAGACAGGAAAGTAAAAAAAATGCTTATAGGTTCCTGAGCTGGGAAACCAAAAGACACAAGCTCCTGCATTAACTCAGGCAACAAGAGTCATATAGTTCAAGCTATGGTGTTTTTTAAAATAAGGACATCATCAGTGAATTAGAATTTTACATGACTGAGAATAATATATAGCTAATAATAGCCACTGACAAGTTCTTCTAACAATCATCATTGTCAATATATGATCACTGTAAGTATGTGATCATTTCTGGAGTGCCTTTCTGGCCCCCTGTTACACAAAGGTCTGGAGACTGGAATTCACCATAGTTTAGTCATCTTTGTAGACACTGGGACATATCTAGATGCCCAGAAGATGCAAACTGGGTTTCCGTTTGCACTAAAGCACATGCAGAGCTGATCTGAACTGCATTTGAAGCTTGCTGAAGAACATGGTATGGAGGATGTCTCTGAATATCAGAAATCCTGTGAGAAGCCCTTATCAGACTTCAAGCTGAAATTAACATTGGTAAATCAGTAACAGATTTAAGAGAGACCTGGTGCCCATCTCTGTACCTGCACTACAAAATGCAGTCGGTACTAGCAAGATTGACTTTTATATTAACTAGGTATGTTCAGAAGCTCACAGAATATGCTTGCAATTCAGCATTATTCAGAACCAGTTTGAGGGGACAATGGCTCTTATCTGAGTCTAAAGCAGTATCTAATGACCCAAGAATTTCTTGGAGTGATTCAGAAAGCAGACTTTTGGGCTAGATGTAAACTATCAAAGTTCATAAAAATCGGCTCAGTCTATTTTCTTAGGTCTTAATAGATTTAATATAACTAATGATCTGTAAACACAGGAACAATTGAATAAGCTTTTTAGTTAAAAGGGGAATATTCTCTACTTACAGGAATTGCTAGGCAGAGACTAAACAAGTTATTGATAAAGTCAGCTGCACAGTAAAACTATTTTATATTTAAAAAAGTTAATATAAATAACGTTTAGCGAAGAGTTCTGTGTTGCATTAATCACTGGTCTACTGGTTACAAATTACATGTCAGTTGTTACTAGCGCGCCATCAACACTTCATTTCTGCTACAGAAAAAAAAAGACTGAGCACCATCAAGTGGTAGATATTGCTACAGCAGTTACAAAAACAGACGTGGATAAGTTGTAACACTAGTCTGGGCACCTAGAACTAGAGAAGCCTTTTCAGCTTTAGTATAACGTGAACATACAAGAAGCAGCACATAGGAGATTAAAAAAAAACCAAAAAAACAAAAAAAAACCCAAAAAAAAACAAGTCCCAAAAACTTTAAAAAACCCTGCAACTGCAAGAACACACAAAAAAAATTACAAAACTAAAATCCCTAGTGACAAAGCCCTTAGCTGCAGAGAGCGTTTGTATCTGGCACACACACACACACACAAAAAAAATTACAAAACTACATTGCAAAAAATCTGTGCTCCTGTAATTACTTACTGTAAATTTCACCTCATGGTTTTCTTTCCCCGATTTTCGAATACAGCTCTTTTACTGAAAATTGGAGTGGCTCTTAAAAGAGCCTTTGGGTTAAAACTAACGGTGCGAGACAATCTACTTGGAGCTGGTGTACTTGGTGACAGCCTTGGTGCCCTCGGACACGGCGTGCTTGGCCAGCTCGCCGGGCAGCAGCAGCCGCACGGCCGTCTGGATCTCCCGCGACGTGATGGTCGAGCGCTTGTTGTAGTGCGCCAGGCGCGACGCCTCGCCGGCGATGCGCTCGAAGATGTCGTTGACGAAGGAGTTCATGATGCCCATGGCCTTGGACGAGATGCCGGTGTCGGGGTGCACCTGCTTCAGCACCTTGTACACGTAGATCGAGTAGCTCTCCTTGCGGCTCTTCTTGCGCTTCTTGTCGCCCTTCTTCTGCGTCTTGGTGACGGCTTTCTTGGAGCCCTTCTTGGGCGCGGGAGCTGACTTGGCCGGCTCAGGCATCGCTGCAAACACGCGTCCCTAAACCCTGCTACTACCCAGACAACTGCCGAAAAGCGAAGTGAGAGGCCAGTGCTGAGGGCCTCGTACTTATAGCTCTGGTATGCAAATCAGCAGCATTACCTTTGCGCACTTTCATTGGTCAGAACCAACAGCACGTCCCATTCCCGTATAGACCTCTGTAATTGGTCAGATTTGGATTCACCTTCCCATTGGTTGTCCACGGGAGACCTACTTCTCAGCCTATCAGCGCAGGGGCGACGTGGGAAAGCAAGGGTATAGCTGCTGGACTCCGCTGCGTCTCCGCTCTCAGCTGCTGGTTATTCTCGGAAGCGAGCGAGCAGGCAAGCGAAGATGTCCGGGCGCGGGAAGCAGGGCGGGAAGGCGCGGGCCAAGGCCAAGTCGCGCTCGTCGCGGGCCGGGCTGCAGTTCCCCGTGGGCCGCGTGCACCGGCTGCTGCGCAAGGGCAACTACGCGGAGCGGGTGGGCGCCGGCGCCCCGGTGTACCTGGCGGCCGTGCTGGAGTACCTGACGGCCGAGATCCTGGAGCTGGCGGGCAACGCGGCCCGCGACAACAAGAAGACGCGCATCATCCCCCGCCACCTGCAGCTGGCCATCCGCAACGACGAGGAGCTCAACAAGCTGCTGGGCAAGGTGACGATCGCGCAGGGCGGCGTGCTGCCCAACATCCAGGCCGTGCTGCTGCCCAAGAAGACCGACAGCCACAAGGCGAAGAGCAAGTGAACATAAGGAAAGCGGCACGTTGTCTCCTTCTGGAGAAAAATAATCCAAAGGCTCTTTTCAGAGCCACCCACAAAATCATAGGAGAGCTGAGTTATCCGTGCTACAGTTAACGCCGTGTTATATGAATTATACTCAACTCGTGTTTTGTCTTATTTTCTGCATGTTTATTAACAACGTGTTTTTGGTAGCGACGCTTTCCATGTTTCTGTTAACCCAAAGTCGTGCCAAAACGTCCTCTCAAAATAAGTTCTTACTGGTAAGGGATATTAATTTCCATGTAGTTTTTTATGCCAGTGAAACACACGTGCTCCAATGTTCTCTGAGGCCTCCCATCCCCTTTCTCTTCCGCGTTTTCCTTCCGCGAGACTGAAACAGCACCAGCGATAAAGAGGCGTAACCGACTGCCGAGTGCGGGGGGAGGAAGGGGCCGCGGGCCGGGCTCTGCGCAGGCCAATCCTTGGGCAGGGCGGGCTTTTTCAATACTTGAAAGCTCTTGGGCTTTTATTTCCACTCCCCCCCCGCCCCACATCAGGAACAAAAGAAGTGCGAGAGCTCAGGGCTATTCTCGAGTCATTAAAAGGAACCACCACCCCCCACCCCCCCCCAAATACAGAAGACCATTTAAGGAGATACTTCAAGAGAAATAATACAATATATTAGACGTGGCTCAGTAGTAGCGTGCCTGGCAATTGCATTACTCTTGTTACAAAATATATACTTTAAAAAAAAACACAAGACACCCGATTTTTATCAAATCATAAGACATATCAAATATAAAACATTGCTTCTTGGTAGTCAAACCAGTTACTCGGCAAAAAAAGATACAAAAGTCTATACTTCCCTAAAGCCGCCGTGTTATACCGTGCTCTTTAACGTCTCCTTCGGTAATCGTAGAGGGTGAGGGGGGAGACAATTGTCTTCTGAGGACATACGAATTACTGGATCGTTGCTGCATGTTACTGACGGTCTCCGTGCCTCAGCTCCTTTAGGGAAAGTGTGGGTGGCTCTTAAAAGAGCCGTTGGATAACAAAATATGTAGAGCAAAACTCTTCTGGTACAATTTACTTCTTTTTAGGCGCCGCCTTCTTTGCCTTGGCCGCTTTAGGCTTGGACGCCTTGGGCTTGGCAGCTTTGGGCTTCACTGCCTTCGCTTTGGCCGGGCTCTTCGCTGCTTTCTTGGGGCGACCCGCCTTTGCTGCTTTCTTGGGGCTTTTGGCCGCTTTCTTGGCCGCAGCGGCCGCCGGCTTCTTGGCTTTCTTGGGGCTCTTTTTCACCGCCGCAGCTTTCTTGGGCTTCTTGGCGGCGCTGGCGGGTTTCTTGGCCGCCGGCTTCTTGGGCTTGGCCGCGGCCGCCCGCTTCTTGGGGGCTTTCTCCTTCACTTCACCGGGCTTCTTGCTGAGCCGGAAAGAGCCGGAGGCGCCGGTGCCCTTGGTCTGCACCAGGGTGCCCTTGCTGACGAGGCTCTTGAGCCCCAGCTTGATGCGGCTGTTGTTCTTCTCCACATCGTATCCGCCGGCGGCCAGCGCCTTCTTGAGGGCGGCGAGAGAAAGCCCCTTGCGCTCCTTGGAGGCGGACACGGCCTTGGTGATCAGCTCGGTGACGCTGGGGCCCGCCGGCTTGCGGGCTTTGGAGCCGCCCGCCGCCTTCTTCGGCTTCTTGGCGGCGGCCTTGGCACCGGGCGCGGGCGCATCAGGGGCGGCGGCGGGAGCGGTCTCGGACATCGCAGCAGCGTCCTCTGCGGAGCAGGCGAACACAATTGGGCTGGCGTGGGTCAGATGCCCGTATTTTTAGAGAGGAGCCGCGCGGTGATTGGTGCGTTGCAGAGCCCGCCCCGCTGCACGGCCGGGGAGCCCTTCGGTGTGCTCGATTTGTGTTTCTTTGGACTAACAAAAGTGTATTTTCTTCGGAATTTCTGCCACCAAATCACCCCATTTCCTCCGTGAGGGAGAAGAGGAGCAGGTACTTGCGTTCGGGAGAGTTTCCAGCCGCAAAGACGCGTGCTGAGTTAAAGGAGAGGCGATAAAGCCCGTGTGCTGCTTCTGGAGAGAGCTCTGAAGAGAGAAACTTTTGTTTTTCCTTGCAAATTAAAAATTTCCTTTTGACATAAATATTACGGCAACGACACAGCTTGATTCTTTAGAGGGTTTTCTTGGGGACAAAGTTGAAAGCTGACGATTTAAAGCTATTTTGACAGTTTAAATTGATTTTGAAGAGGAGGAAGTAACACAAACTCCTCTCTCAGCTCTGAATATGGATTAAGAACCGGTTCCTTTGACCATGTGTTTTACCTCCTAAAACGCTAAAGTGTAGTGAAATAGTGTCTCGCACAACCTCCTATTACACTTTTTATAGAGCCAGAAGCAATTTGTTAATATCTGGAGTGTTATGATCATACAGTTGTTTTATTTTGTCTTCCTGGACAAGGGAGGCAAACTTAACCTGCTACCTTGTGCTGGGGGTTTTCTTTCTTTTCTTTGTTTCCCATATGATTTTTCTCTTCTGATTATTAAGTACTTCAAACCGATTACTTTCCACATTGCATTTCAATTTCAAGTAAACAGTCATTTGATGTCTGATGTTACAAAACGGTAACTTTGTGAAAGAAAGCAACCACCTAAACTTCTAGTGATATTTACTGACATTATCTTTGTCTCTAGTAATTTGGGATGTGCAACGACTAGCATAGCAGTTTAGTAGTTATGCTCTTATTGCCCAGACAGTATTAGATTGTTATATATTTTCTCTAATAGTAGTATGATTTAAAACTATATTACTGATAGTTTTGGCTTTGGTTTCAGATGGGGTTTTTTTTGCACGTCTCACACAATATGTCTGCACAAAGGTTTCTCTCAGGCCAGTTCTGGATCCTATTCCTATTCTAAATAAAACCCACTTAATTCTTCTTTATGCATTTTAGTGCCATCGCTGAAATGAGGAAATCCTTTTGGGACAAAATCTAGAGCACTTTGTGTTATCCTTTGCATTTTAACAAGGGGTGACGGAGGTCATAGGTCGTTCCTAAAGAACAAGGAAGAGTTCAATCAATTCAGTTCAGTCAGTACTGATATCTGGTTGTAGATGATGTAATATACAGAACAGATCAGAGCTCAGGAATAATATTCCATTAATTTGTGCCTGATTATTAGCAAGTGTGTTATCCATTGCCTTTTGTAGTTATTTAGAGATCACAAAATCATTTCATCCATTTCTTTTGATGTTAACACATATAACCTCTAAAGTGAATGCAGTGTTTTAAGTACATATTAGCATCCAAAACTTCAAATGGTAGGAAGAGGTAGTTTTGAGTAAATATAATCTCATTTCCACCTCATTGTTGTAATCCCATTTCCACCAGCAAACCTCATTGTTTCTTGTACAATTGCTCTTTTGTAAATACTAAATATGTATATAACATAAATCCGTTTTATTTTGCTGTAAAAGTTGAGTTCAGTGAATATGAAATTATGAATTAATGCAATGAAGGAAAAAATTGCATCCTGCACCCTAAAATATAAAAAAAATAATAAAAACACAGGAAAAGTGTACCTGAGCTGTGTAATGTTTCAGGAAGATAATCAGGAGAAGGGATATTGGACTGTGAGTTTCAAGGTCTTGTGTGTAAAAGTAACATAAAGTAAAGATACAGGATATGGGAATGAACAAAAACTTGAGTGAATGTGGGTATTGGAGATATACCTTCACAAATCAACCAAAATGAAGTTAAATAAATAAATAAATAAATATTAAGCCTATATCCTATATGTGTTTGTAAATCAATAATTGAGAATTTGTTTACTTGACTGAGTAGTGAAATAAAGAAGCCATGCTGGAAGGAGATTTAGTAGCTGCAAGGACAATTCATAGCACGTAAACAGAGGAAAAAGCATAGACCATCAGTGACATGTAAGCAAAAGGAAAACTTGTGTCTCCTACTCCTGTTATTTTGAGCTCATACACATTTACTTCAATAACCATCACTGTAAGAGATTTCACTACTCCAGCTCTCAGTTGTGGCTTCGCGGAGTGTTGATTCACATTTATTGGTGGCTGAAATTGAGGTGGCTGAAATGGGCACCATCCCAGTTGTCCACCTGGCTTTTCTCCCAGCATTTGCTACTCTCTCTCCATTCTCGACAGAGGCAGCTATTAATATATGTAGCAGCTTCAGATATCCAACATTTATGGTGTATTATCTTGAAAAAAAAAATGAAATAACTTCAGAAATTTCAGGACACAAAGAGAAGCTCTGATCTTTCTTTTTCAACAGCTTTGCAGCAAAGGCACAAAATAACTGTAGTGATGTCGAATTGCTGCTTGGAACACATATTTTTCTTCATGAAAGGAATGCATACAGCTACCACATTTTTTGATTGCGTGCATTTGGCATATTTAAAAGCAGTTTTCTTCACAGTCAGAGCAAGTAGTTTAGATGTGATGGACAGATGTACTCAGGCAAAGAAAAAAAATGTGGCAAAGGATTATATAAAAGGCAGGAGTGGCAATTTTACCCCTAGATGAGCAAATGAGAACAGGAAATAATCTTGTTTTAGGTATAGAATACTGTAGAACCGCTTCATGAATAAGGTGCTACTGTGACACACAATTTGGCTTTTCCTATGGGATTAGAGGGAGAAAAGAGTCCATCATTCAGTGAAAGAGGAGGACAGTGATATCAGGATCTGCAGAGATACTGTCTGAGAGAGTATCACTGTAATGTCTACTACATCTGAATGACTTCAATCCTTCTCACCTCACGGGCACCAGAGCAGGCCATGCTACATCACAAACCTGTACAAGATTGCAGTCTGAGCCCTGCAAGTCACTTCCCTTCAGATACCCAGGCCTGTCCAACTTTTGCAGTTATTAAGACCCCTTGGCATAAATAGGAAGGTACATGAACCATAGCCAAGAGCTGGCACTGCACCTGAGAGTTATCAAATATTCCCATCTCTAGTTGAGGACCTGCCAGTACTTGTTCCTAAGAAAATGAGCTCTGGGTTATATTTAGATATGTTTGCAATAATGAGAGGTAGCACAGTAGTTGTTCTTCTCAAGCAATTTCATTAAGAGACATTAGCATAAGAGCTAGCCACACAAATGTGGCTAATGAGCTGCTCTACCTGCTGTGGATGCCATGGTCTGCCATTCTTAGACAGCTGGAAGAAGCCCAGCTGAAAGTCCTGGGCACCACAGCCAAGTGATGATTTCCAGAGAGATTTTGGTGATGGCCTTTACGTTATGTGTAGCACTCCCTCATACATGTTCCATGCACTCCTGCATACATGTTCCACAGGAGGGAGAGATGTAAATACTCCCTGAAACCATGATTATACTCCTATTATAGTGTTACACCCATGCCTTATTTGCACTCAGTGACTTCATTAGAAATGTAGTAACTTCTGTGCTCAAACCGGCCAGCACAGTTTAACAACTTTTAACCCTTAGCTAAGCAATTTTAAAGTGTTACCTACCAAACAACAAACTCATTGCAGCTCAGTAAACAAGTCTCTGCCTACATAACGCTAATTTTGCTGCTACTGCTGTTGTTAAGACTGCTAAGCTTACTAAGGCCACATAAGGCTTTTTAAATCTAGCGTGTGGCTGAGCATCTATAGTGGGCAGGACAAATAGGGTAGGGCAATGGATGACTGTCCCCATAGACTCAGTTTCCTGGAATGTTGCACACTCCTCCCTATACTCTTAGTTAAAGGTTGGGGCACCTATTGTGACCCAACAGGAATCTTCATCATTGCCATGGCTCGTCATTTGGCACTTGAAAACCTATAGTCTGAAACCTGGATATGTCCACAGTTAGGAGCTGCTGGGATGGATGCCCTTCTTGGGAAAGTGGAAAAAAAAAAACCCCAACAAAACAGGAAAAAAAAATGTAAGGGGGGCCAAAATCCTTCTCAGAACAGTTTGTTCTCTACTCTAAGTGAGTTTACTAGGTTAGCACATTTTTACTTTTCTCACTCACAGGCAAAGAAAACGTCCTCAGTGTCAGTCAGTTATCAAAGCACAGAATTATTTATGTCTTTAAGTACTTTAGTCTTCTAAAACTAACCTAAGACACTTGACAAATGGGCGTACAGACCAGCCTGGCATGCTTTGAATGTAGTCACCAGTGACTGAGGACCTCAGGCCTTGAGACAAAACTGTCTATGAAAACTAAGCAACATTAACAGAAACTCCATCAGCTCCCCAAATAAATCATCTTCTCTTGATTCAACAGTGACTCTCTTTCACCTGTATTTAATAGTGAGTTTCACAAGGCAGGATGCCACTACACTGTACTTTCAGAGCAGCCTGTTCTTCACCACTGAAGCTTGGCTTCTCAGACTAGCAATGAGCAACGCACATACCCTCTGCCCTTTCCTATTATATGTGACAGTGTTCCCTGTTACTGCTGGTAAAAGGAAGAGAGCAATGTGACCAATCTTCTCATCCCCTGGCACTCCAGCCAGAACCATGTTTGGTGCCTATGGAGGGACAAATCCTCCTAGGACACACAGTGCATACACTGTCGGTCTGCAGTCCTCCATCTCCCTGGATGATGACACCCCAGGTGCTGATGTGACAGGCTTCCAGGTAAATTTGGGTTGGCAAGCAACCTATTTTTTTGCCAGACAGGCAGTAATGGTGGCACCCAGAGACAACGTGGGCTGGATTTCTGGCATCACTGAGAGACAAGGCACTGTGTCATCCATCATGTGAAGATGCTTGCATTAAGTGATGCTGCCTTACCAGTTTTCTTCAGAGATGTGGAGGTGCAGCAGGCACTGCCTCTAGATGAGGCTGACTGTGCCATCTTTCTAGAGCATGGGTAAGGTAGTATTTGAGGGAATGGGACTAGATGATCTCTAAAGGTCCTTTCCAACTCTTACCGTCCTATGATTCTGTTTAGGTGCCAGCAATATAGACTGATTGTCTTCCCATAGAAGGTTTTGAAGAGTAGTTGAATGTGTAAGAGTGCTGTACTGCACTTTAGATTGTTTACACTAAATTTTTTTGCAGCTGTGCACTCCATAGGCTGGTGCCACAATGGTACTGTCCCTATTTAGGATGTCATCTGGATTGCCAGGGGCAATGGAAGCACAATCTGGTGCCACAATATCCCCACAATATATACATAATGATGGTCATTCACCTTTCCTACTCTCAAACAGTTAGGAAGTCAGGAATCTGGCTTCACAGGCTCATGAGAGTATGTGCATATAGTGTGGACACATTAAAGAAGAATAGATTTCACCTATTCTGCCTACCATTTGCATTTTATGATCTGGTCCCAGAGAAAAAGGATTAGCTTCCATAAGTAGCGTATTAGGTTTAAATCTCAATCTTCCTGATGAAGCGGTGGGGGTGGGGGGTGTTCTGTTTTGGACTCTGAAAATGCAATCAAGTTTTGGTTGATTTGAGCATCAAATAAGGAGTAGAATATAAAGTTTAACTTTTAATCGTTATTTGATGTTAGTAGGTTGTAACATCTTACATTTAATTGTCTAATTGTGACCAGCACACAAGGCTATCACTGAGCTGCTAGGAGTGGGGATCAGCCTGTGTCCAGCTGTGTAAAGGTGGTAAGTAAAGACGTAGTAAGTAAAAAGAAAATAGATGGGTGTTTACCAAAACTGCGACAGGAGACACCTACGAGAAAGAAAACTCAACATCAAAAATTACGCAAAGCCATTGAGAAAAAGGTCTGCTGATCAATAAGACAAATATGTGAGTGACACTGAAATTAACGATACAGATCTAATGCATGTTCATTGTGTAAACTCTTCTGGGGGATGGGAAAGAAAGAAAGAAAGAAAGAAAGAAAGAAAGAAAGAAAGAAAGAAAGAAAGAAAGAAAGAAAGAAAGAAAGAAAGAAAGAAAGAAAGAAAGAAAGAAAGAAATATAGAAATTATAAAAGAAA
>WBNH01008179.1:0-91850 GCA_013401255.1 Urocolius indicus
TTCTCATTTATCAGCTATTTACATACGATAGTGTTTAAATTAATCTATGCCTTTTGAAATCTTCAAGAAGTATTATACATCACTCTATTCTGAAAAAAAACTTCCAAGGACTGCTACTATAATTGAAGTTACATGGAAGAGATCACAGCATAGAAAAGATCAGTATCATAAATAAATAGCATCTCACATTATCCTCTACTCAATGCAATTTTTACTCTCTATTTTTTCAGTGGAATCGGCACCTTAGATAATGTGGTTTTAGTGAATTAACTGAGTCTTTTTCTAGCTCCACAGACTCAGGTGTGCTAAATGTATGCAATGTTTTCAGAAGCTTTTTTTTTTTTTTTTAGAGCTTTGCAATTAAATTTTACTGCCCAGCTAACTAAATACATAGGTTGCATATGCCTTGTAATTAAAATACATCATTTCTGGAGGATGTTCTCTGCCACAGTGGAGTTTTAGAGACAAGTCAAAGGAAAAATACTACACCAATATAAAATTAGAAAGTTCCACAGAACTAACAGGTTATTATACAAACACACACACAAAGCTTTGAAAAATCCAATCAGGAATATTAAGCATATTAAAATCTTTAAAGCAATGCTTCAAACCTGTAGCATCCTTTAATTTGTTTTTACNTTTTCTTCCACCGGCTGTGGTGGGTCAAATGATTTGTATGTTTTGATAAGTTTTTTTTTTTTTTTTTTTTAGAGCTTTGCAATTAAATTTTACTGCCCAGCTAACTAAATACATAGGTTGCATATGCCTTGTAATTAAAATACATCATTTCTGGAGGATGTTCTCTGCCACAGTGGAGTTTTAGAGACAAGTCAAAGGAAAAATACTACACCAATATAAAATTAGAAAGTTCCACAGAACTAACAGGTTATTATACAAACACACACACAAAGCTTTGAAAAATCCAATCAGGAATATTAAGCATATTAAAATCTTTAAAGCAATGCTTCAAACCTGTAGCATCCTTTAATTTGTTTTTACATCCTTGTTTGATGCTGTATCCTTTGTTCTGATGCTATGCCAGTGAAATTGCATCACCATGAAATAACGTTATGCAAGAACGTCTGGCTAAAATTAAAATACTATTTCTCAGCATCACAGTTACAGGAAACATGTAGTTTGGGCATTCACAATGCAATAACATAAGCCAATATATTCAGTAAATACTTAATGGAAAACTAGTGTGGATAGATGTATAGGAAGATTAGCCACCAGACTGCTCCTCCTATTGCTGTAACTATACTTTTGTTGGAGTCCGAGTCTGTTGCCAAAGGTGCTCGATACAGCTCCACTTCAAAAAAGCCACAGCAATAAAAAACTTGAGGAGTTCTTCATGCAATGGCAGACAGTGCTGAATTTTTTATAAAAAGCAGTTTTTCTAACCAATCTGCTGTTACGTAAAACATACATAACTTCTCTGCAAAACAAGCTGTATGTTAGGAAACAAGCACTGAATAAAGATGTTCTCCCTCTCCAGACCTATGTTTTGAACAAGCAGGGAACGCTCAGTCATTCCTAAGTTATAGCTCTTCCTCATCTCTGAAGAGAAATTTCTTGAAAAACTGTTTTCTGCCTGCTGTAACGTAACACAGCAGCATCACAACAAGATTAAACTACAGAAATGCTGCATAAACCAATCTGATTCCTAATTCAGATGTACACTGTTTACAAACAATCATCTCATTCACAGGAGACTCAGCTAAGATGAAATATTCTACACGGATTCCCTGAAGGTCATTATAATATACAGCAAATGAACACAAAATCAAATTATCCTAAACACCTTAGGTGACAGTTTATATATTTTTCCTAACCAGCATATTTTTCAACATGGCCAAGCTGAACAATTATGTAGGTTCCCAACACCTACAAAATTTATTGACACTAACAAAGTAGCAAAAAAAAAAAATCCAACCTCAAACAACAAAGTCATTAGAGTTCTGGCACTCATAAATTATGTTTCATCTTCAGTTTCTAAAACATTCAAGGAAAAAACAGAAACTTATGTCCATGAACTGTTGTAGCGGGGAATTAATCCCTGCTGATATAAATGTGCTCTGTCACTTCTGACGGCTCAGCTAGTCTCTAAATCCTAGGTTCTGTGAATTTAAACGTGCATGTCTCACTGCAGCAGTTATTTACAGCAATGTTTGTGCGCTTTAAGCTATCTCTGTGCTATTTTACACTCTAAGAAAATAAGTAAAACAATTTTTACTGTGGAAAATATTTTCTTGCTCATTTTGCATGCCTGTAAAACATACCGAGTAGCTTTAAGAGGCACACTACGTTTCTTCCTTTAGAAATGTAAGGAAGAGAAAAAGTTAAAAAAAAAAAAAGGAAGAGGATACACATACATTCTTAAAGCTGCATAAACCACAAAGCCAAACTTATACAGAACAAAGAACAAATCTAGCGTTACTCAGCAAGAAGGCTAGTAATAACCTCAGTCCTAATAATCCTAAAGGGGAAAAAAAAAAAAGAAATACTGCTTTGTTATGCAAATACACAATTTCCAAATTGAGAAAACTGAATGATGTCATTCAAGCTAATATCCTTACCTCCATGGAAAAGAGGCAAGAGACAAAAACAATCCTCCCTCCCCACCAATCCCCTCACTAACATTTATTCCAGTGAGGTTTGGCTTAAATATGAGTCTCTAGCATTTAGCCCCAAGAAGAATTACAGAGAGAGTTTTGGAACTGCTACTAAAAAAGTTAGCATTTGTTTTGCCAACTGAATTTATCTGAATAATCAATGCAGCGCATATATTATTGCATGTTCACAGACTTGTCATAGGTTCCATTTCTAGTGTTTAGAACAGCAACTTAGTAAATGGTTTCTAAAAATATAAAACCACAACCATGTTATTTCTTCCAAGAATTTAATATGCCTCCCTGGAAGTGTGTTCAGAAGCACAATAAAAATTTTAAATCACGATTGCCAAATTAATTTAATACCTAGCAAGAAAACAAAATGCATTAAGACAGCTTCACGTTATTACTCATCCAACAAATCACATGCATTTCATTCATTTAATAGCAGCGCTTTACCAGTGTTCAAATAGCAAACATTGCATAAAATTCTCGTATCAACATTTTTGTTAAAAAGATCACTTTTCATTTTAAGACATAAAATATTTTTTAAAACCCCAGAACAAAACAAACCGAAATAGAAGGAGACCCACTCATCCAGCTGCATGAACAGTAATTTAATCAGGATGAACAAGCTCCAGTAGTCAGAGATATTAGCACTTTCTATTGCATATGATGAGCAGTACTGAAAATCACCTGCACTCCCACAGACTTGCATTACTCTGATGTCATCAAATTGTAGCAGATAGCATGAGTTGCTGCCCTTCAAAATGCATCTAATAAGCATTTAATTAAACCTGTAAGAAATAAATGACAAGGGAATTTGGTTTTCTTACTAATCTGCTAAAGGAGATGGATAGATCACTAAAATTTTAAATCTGAGGAAAAGAAACATTACACAAGAACCAAGTTGTTATTGAAATAGAAACGTGGCAGGTATCATCAATTTGTTCTAACAATTTTCCAGGCAACTGGGTTAAAAAGCATTTGTTTACAGAAAGTAAAACCCTAATGAAGTCCATCAGAAATATAAACAGCAAAGCTAACGGACAGGACAGTTGCATTCAGAGCTGCAACAGAAAGAAAATGTTTGTTGACTTTAAGCTAGCACCTCATATTGACTTTTGCAGGCTTGGCATAATTTCTAGACTACTCTAGTCACACTGTCATAATAATTTCTCAACTTCTTTTCTATCCTCTTACTGGGATATCTTAGAATCCCAAGGCTTGAGTAATCATTGACATCAAAGCCTTCAATTCCATCTTTTATTTTGGGATAGTCCCACTACTAAATTTTAGATGCAGATGACATACAACAAAATAGGTTATGCCTCGGTGACTGTACCTATTTTGCAGTCATTAATTTTGTACTTAATAAACACTAAATAAAACGCTGTACCACTTTTATTAATCAACCACTTTGAGACAGATCTGCAGCTTGACTTATTTTAATAGTAAATCAAATTTTAGGGATCAGAGCGGGACAGATTGCAGCTCTTTTGGTAAAAACGCTGACATTTGAGCAAACCTTATCAAAGAATGTTTGTCTTATTGAGGACTGACATTTCCTTTCTCTAACTCACTTATCTAAAAAATAGGCATTCTGGCCAACTCCTACAGTACCCCAAGGCAACTGTATATCACTTTCAGTTGCAATTTGTGAATACTTTCTTTTTCTTTCTGTCTCTTTATTTTGACATGCGTATTATGTTAGCTGATTTCAATCATGTTGCATGAGTGGATGACATACCTTAAAAGATTAAGTTTTGCCACCTGGGACTTTTGCAGAAATTCAGTGCTTTATAGCATCTCATACCCTTCTTCATCCTCTATGCACTCGCATTATCAATAGTAGCTTTCTTTCCTATTTTATGCTTAACGACAAGTTGTTTAAGGCTGCAGTTGATACAAGTCAGCTTGAAGTGTCATTCCCCTCTCATTCCCTTTACAGGATGGGAGCTGTTCCATTGTGTACAACCCTCTGCTGCCATCTATTTGACACAAGAAATACAACGCTGCGAATGCCACAATTGGTTTTGCCTTCCCTTTCCCCCAGTGTTCTCTTTCCCTTCAGCAGCTGTTCGAAGAAAACTATCAGGGAAGTTTTTGATCATGCCTCCCTGCTCACGCTCAGATGCAGAAATCACTTCAGCAATTGCTTTTGCACTTAAAAATAGTTACAATTACAGCAGAGATTTGATTATTGAAAATAAAAAAAATAGAATTATATAATAAACTTCTCTAAAAAAGAGAATCCCATTTAATGAGCTTCTTGCATTTATAATCTCAAACAAGAGGCCTGTTCTAAAGTTTGCTTTAATGTAACTACTTTAAAAATTGTAATTTAATTAAGCAGCAATGGAGCTTGTCAAGGGCTTCATTCATTTCAACAGCTATCAGACCTAACTGGGGGCATGGCATTGAATGAATGTGGGTTTGCCGGCTGTCCTCCTCCACTACACCGGACTTAAAATTCAGAAGTCGGCTAGGAAGTCAAATTACAGAGCCTTAAAGGAGAAACCACACACAAAGCATGAGATGAAGGAGGTGGTACTTTATCCGTCACCGGGGTCACAAAGATAAACACCACTTCATTCATCACGGTGCTCAGTCTGGTTTGTATGCCACTGTACAACACAGGAACAGTGGCTAGAAAACCCTCCCCAACTTGCGTTTGCAAAACATCATGCAAGAGACACTCACAGAAGCTGCAAAAACAGTCAAAAGGCATCTACAATCCTCAGTTACAGCTTCATGAGTGTACATTCTGCTCTTTAATTACCAAGCTGTAAGGAAAAAACCTGTTTCAGTGCTCAGTCTGGTCTTTTCACATCTCTGACTACGTACTCAAATACTTCATGTTTTTTACATGGTGCTTTCCTGATACACTTAAGCAACTTATTGGGAGAAATGTGCTTCAGCACTTACCCTGGAAATTATCCATAAGAAAAAATAACAAAATGAAAGACTAAAAATAGCAAGAAGCATATGAAATCTTGTGTATTTTTCTATAGAGTAGGAAAAAAATATCTCAGAGCAAGGGCAGGGAGAAAAAGTGAGGGTTTGTTGAGGGAGGAGGCAGGTAAGGAAAAAATGAGAGAGGTGCAATAAGAGAGCACAGAGGCAACATCAGCTGGCAGCAAAAGTCATGAGAGATCTTCTGTGGTATTAAAACATACCCATAAACTAAATACTTTCATTTTTTTTTTCATTGATATTGACATAAATAGTACGTGGTTTAGGGAGCAATTTGTTAAAGTTTGTATTTGCTAATACATACCAGTACCACTGAGTGCATTACTCCACAGTTCTTTTCATGTATTCATAACATTTGCAGCCATAATACATATATATTTAACTATTAAAGGTAATCTGTTTAATAAAATTAATAGTTTCACTAAGTTCCTTAGTAATACTTGGTTTTAAATCTATTTAGTCTCACAATACAAGCTGCAATTACGAAGACTGCGGAAAGTTGCCATGAATATTTATTGGACCAAGTGAAGAGACATACAAAATCCCAATTGCTAGCTATTACTGGAATTACCTTTCTTTCCAGGCCACCCACAAAATCTGTTTGAACAGGTACTGCTAGTATTATATTTAAAAAAAATTTGCCCAGAATAATTCAAGCTGTAAAACTACTTAAAAGCTGATTGCTTAAAAGGTGTTAGATTACTTAAAGAGTTTAAGCTACACACAGCAGAACAGATACAAGCATCTGACAGAAACACTTGAGAGGCTTATTCTGCCCTCTGGTGCACTCCATCCCACAAGGACACAATGTCCTGCACAAAACCCAGGAAAGCACCTGAACAACAGTCTGATGTTAAAGCAGTTAAACAGTGTGCTGAGCTACATTAAGGCTGTTCAGTACCTCAGGGGATCATGTCCTGGATGATACCAGCATAAGCAAAAGCAGTAAAGCATTGTGCAAGAAAGAAAATAGTCTCTCAGAGTGCAAATATAGAATTTGTTGATCAGCATAACAATTTTCTAGTAAGGTTGTTTTCACAAGTCTGGTGTTACAAACTGCCACCACCAATAAACAGATGACAGGAGACAAGTACCTAAGTATCCCCCAGAATTTGGTACCAAAGCCCCATACAATAATCCTATGCTAATCAGAGGTACCCTGGGGCAGTAAGTTCTATATTCGTAGTCTCATTATAGCAAAAATAAGGTTTGGAAACTCACTTTTTGGCTAGTGAAATGAACTGCCATACATGCCAAATTAGAAGTAATTTGATATCATCTTGAGACAATAAAATATTCTATAAAGCATAACCAGTAAATTCTCTAACTCCATAAAATTAAGGTCCTTCAGGCTTGTTTTTGCCTATGAATAAGTCTTACTACATCTCTACAGAGGGCTGTTAATATTATTTACAATTAAGTAGACTAGGTCTTGATACACTGAAGAGACAAACTCCTTGTTTCAAAAAACACACAAGAAAATCCATTAGTTTTCTCAGAAGCTGTGAGCTTGTGACATTCATAACAAGCTTAAAACCTATGCAATAATACAGCAGCACAACAATGCATACTGAGTGATAAGCAGGAGGTATAGTACATAAAACATTTATTATGCAAGTTGCATTGCACAAATCTAAGCCTTAATTACTAATGCAATAGTAGAAAAGCTTTACAATTAATTCCTGGCATTATTTAGCCTACAGTTTAATACAAGTAAGATTGTACTAAATTAAAATCACAACTTTTGATGTGAGGAAGCATTGCAGGATCAGAACCAAACTGGGTAAATACACAGCATATAAGCACATCAGCAGCATTAAGATTACTGACTGGTATTTGTGTGTGATAAAAAAAAAATCTACCCTACAAACTAGTAGGGAACGTTCCTGTTTAACACATGTACTGAAATACCAAAATACCACTCCAGGGCAAAAGAACTATTTTCAGAACTAATCTACTAAATAGGCAATGGCAGCAATCACTAGAAGCTATTTTACTTCAGTGTTATTGAGATGGTTAAAGCTAAGCCAAGACAAATTGAAGGGTTTTCAAAATAAGGATCCTAATAGAGAGCTGTGCTGTAAAGAGGGCACATTCCCCTGGCTATTGAATGGCACAAAGACAGACTTTGAAAGGATCCTAGAACTCAACAATCCAGAGATGTCAGTTCTGACTTAGTTCTGGGCTAATTCTTGTGCCTTGACCTTCCTCATAGCTAAGTACCCACTGGATAAATGCCGTGGAAGTACCTTCTTCATATAAGACTGGGTCAGATTGACACCAACCTCTCCTACACAAACTTGCTTATGGATGATTTTCAACTATGCTAACTGCATGGATAGAAAGAGGATGAGGAAAAGGGACTGCCCCTATAACATCACTGATAAAAACTGCAAGTCAGCAATAGATATTTTTAAGTATTTGATTCTCTTGTGTCCTAAACATAAGGATGTTGGCTTCTATGCTATGACTTGAACACTGCTTTCCTCATCATCAAGTTGCACAGCACCATCTTCCCCCCAGTAATGGTTTATAACCATAGTTACAACTGCAGGAAGAAGCATTTCATAAAAGACTCAGTGGGAATTGAAAAAGACTTGTTTTCACAGGGTTTATGCTCCTCAGACCAGGAGGGGTCCAGGGATGCAAACAGGCTTTGCAACATGACATAGCAGTAGATAAAGCTTTCTTCAGAATGGGAAGAAACCTTACATTCATAAATCCTGGTCCTCATGAGGGACTTTCACTGTCCTGGTATCTGCTGCAGGAATGACATATGCTGATAACATCCTGATGTGGGTGACAACAGCTCACAAGGGGAAATGAAATGCTATGAACATTCAGTTCTTATACTCAAGAAAGAACTAGTCAGGGCAATATGGTAACCAAGGACACTGAAAAGGCTGAAGTATCCCAAATCCTCTTCACTTCTGCCTTTCTATTAAGGCTGACATATTTGATACAGAATTTCTGGCAACAAATGCCAACAGTTAAGTAGGCAAAATAACTTCCTACTACCCAATACAATCTAAAGAAGTAAACTGAGCAATTGTGGCTATCTGCAGCACAGCCAAATTGGACTAGTCATTGGACATGACTACTTGGATAACAACAGCCATAAAACTGAAGTCATTTCAGTCCTACGTCTAACTGCTCAGTGTAACAAGTGTCAAGTGCTGAAAGCAACAGATCTTTTACTAAGGTTACACTGCCTTTTTGCTTTAGAAAGTCATAAAAAAAATTTACCAGCTTCACCAGTTTGATAAAACTTAAGACAAAATAAACTCACAGTGCAGTCAAATACTGATGAGATCACTTGTCTTTCAGACAAAAGAAAGAAGTAATCACAACTTCCTATCTCTCTACGAGGTGCACCTACTGAATCACTGCAAGAAGTGACTTTGATATCATTTTAGCCAATCTAGTATTTGGATAATTGATTTCAAAGACATTCAACAGAGGGATACGAATACAGAGTTACAGATAACACAATTTAGGTTAAGTCAGCTGTATGCATATACAGCAATAGATTATTATTTGGAATCAATCACTGTAAACAGTCACTCCCATGAAACCTAATTAAATGAAAACAAATAAAACACCACATTCCCAAAGTGCCAAAAGCCAAAGCACCGGGACATATAAAGACTGGATAGAGAACACTGTTTACTTAGCTATGAAGTGAATGTGCTACTGTTTTCTGAACATCCAATGAAGAAGCTACAGTGCTGAGAGCTAAT
Source organism: Urocolius indicus (assembly GCA_013401255.1). Classification (NCBI taxonomy): domain Eukaryota; kingdom Metazoa; phylum Chordata; class Aves; order Coliiformes; family Coliidae; genus Urocolius; species Urocolius indicus. Next base: position 9,326 of record WBNH01008179.1, read on the forward strand.
CCCCATTCCTCACCAAAACAGACAGGAATGCACACTGGATAATTTGTTCCTACTGATGATATAATTTTCTCAAGTTTACTGTTTTAATAAGAAGTAAGTTTCAGTCTTGTCTCACTTTCTCCCATGTGTGAGACCAGATCAGCCTCTCAGTGACCCACTTTGTGAGTCATAAGTCTTCACTATTTGTGATTCAGAAAAATGTCCTCTCTGACAGTATTTCCCAGACTGCTGTGGGTTCATTCCAAGAACCAATTTCATCTTCATTGGTTTCCTACAGGAAACCAGACCAACTTCTTATTATTTTATTTCCCTTCATTTCAGCATGGCTCATATAAACTAACTGGAAGTGAGAGTGATAGAAAACTTTATTCTGCACAAACACAAGCCAACAAAAACACCACCAAAAAGTACTGAAGACGTCACTGGCTCAAAGTCACCAGAACGTGAAGCAAGCTAAGATTAGAAGTTCTTTTCCTTCCTTCCCCAAACATGATGCATACAGGCAAAAGCAGTAAGTTTACATAACCAAAGTTTAATGGTATGAGCTGTACAGGTCTTTGATGAAGACATTCCCTCTTCTTGGGGTGCCTAGGTTCCAATCTCAAATAGAGATACTAGGAAGCACAATAGGAACACCCTGAAGAACTCCATACAGACTTCCAGTAAGATTTTTAACATTGCTCAAGTATTGCTGCATTCAAGCTATTAAAGTTATGAGCTATTTCAACGTCTCTTCATGGTGCTTCAAGACACATTAGATCTAAAAAAGCCAAGACCTTGTGCCAGATCTGCATTGTCTCAAAATGTTCATTGAGTCAGTTAGATACCTGAGGAATAAACTTTCCTTGAGCCCATATCAGCGTCACGCAAGAGCCTATAGCAGCAGCAGCACCACCATCCCTTTATGCGCTCCTTGTGCTGTGATTTAAGCCATTGGCAGCTGCAGCAGCCACACAGAGATAGCTGAAGTCTATAACATATGTATCATTCTAACACCATCTAAGGGACACAAATAATTTCTATGGAGATTGCTATTCAATGCACTAGCTCAAGAAAAGAAATGCTGGAATACCTAGCTGTAGACTGCAAATACTCAGCAAGGTTTCCTGCAACAGGTTTCATTCTGCAAAGCAGCAGTTAAATTGCCTTTTGGACCAAAGCTGCACTGGGATTTGAGTAGCTTTTTTCCTCACACTGATATATATATCTGAGCTAATAAACCCAACCAGACTCATGTTTACCACAGAGCAACTGAGTAGTTCAAACATGCATGCAGTTCAAAAGCAAAATTCTTCTCATTTCTTCTCTATATTCTGTTGCTTTTTGTTCCATAACGACAGTCTTCCAACATTATTTCCTCTTGTTGGGTTTCACAGCTTACAGAGTGATAAGAAAAACACATTGCTTTTTGTAGGAAGGCTGACTTACAAAACTAAAGGCAAACTGATTTTCCCAAGGCCTAAATGCTCCTTCAGTTCTCATCTCAAGAGAAGCCAGGAAATATTACCACTTAAGAATGCTTTTACATTGCACACAATAAGAACAGGATACACAACTGATATCCAATTTATTTTAATGACCATTTTCTACCTGGCCATCATTTTCAGTTTGCAATCATGAAGTGAAATACGAATGAGGTTTTTGCAAATAAATAGAGGTCATCTGACAGCAAACTGAGTTTTTTCATGATACATCAGCATAGCTTAACACGTGCAAAACATAAATTAAAGTTATCCTCTCTACTGGGAATTTTCTTTCCTTATGATGCAGTAATATTTGCCAGGGTCAAGTCATACTTCTTCAACAGGTCCTTTTTGTTTCTATAACTCAATTTTTTCCCCACCAAAATCCCTGAAACATATAACACTGCAAGTGGCAGCAACTGTTACTCTGTTTGTAGGTCAATCTTTCAGAGACTACCACCTGCATGAGAACTGGTCTAGGTGAAGACTTTGTAGAAATGTCACATGCAGAAACACGTAATGATTTTAATGCAAATGCAATAACACGGTTCTAAATGCTGTTTGGCTTAACAACACTGTATAACTTCTCTACCAGGACTGATAAGCAGAAAATTCTACTGCAAAAGTTGTTTCTCAGGGTAGAAAAAACAGCTTTTTAAACCTGTGGATTTTGTTGATAATGACTAAATGATCTCATTAATACTGACATTTTAGCATACATTCAGTAGCAAGCCTCATGCAGTAATTCAGCATCAAAGCAAAAACAACTGTCTTGATTTAAGGCAGTGTTTACCTTTCAAAGCTAGCAGTTGTTAAAAACAGCTATAAATGCTGCAGTCAAGGAAGTATACCACAACCAACACACACTCACAATTCACAGAACTAGAAGCTACTCACCTTGACATGGCTCTGAGCTCCCAGGTTGTATATCTCACTGGGTTTGACTTCATTAATGATCTTCACCAGGCAGGTGCTGTCCGTGAGATCACCATAGTGCAGCTTCATGTCTTCAGAGTTTAAGAACACAGAGTTAATACACTTCAGTCTCAGAACAATACGGCACTCTTGGTCCAAATCCTATTCCAGGTTTAAAATCCAAGTACACATTTATTACAAAAAGTTAAGAGATCACCAGTTGATCAAGGTTTTACTTGAGGGTTTTTTTCACTGCTTTAGCACAAAACCTATTTCCCTGCAGGAGTAATGAGTAACATTACAGATTCTCTTCTCAACATTCTGATTTACCTAGCAACATTCATATATTTTGTTTAATAGTTTACACTTCACTAACTCAGGTTGTATAAATTAAATCAATGTCATATATAGAATTTCAACCACAAACTCCTCATATTATTTCAGTTCAGGCTTCCAATCTTTCACTCATAAAGGCTTTTGATAATTCTTAAGCATATATTGATAGCTTTCTCCTCCCTCCCAAAATGTTGCACATGTTTAAGTTCCTCACAGCAAATAATTTCACAACATAACAAAAATGCCTACATTTAGGTAACATTACAGTACAATCCTCTATATTTATTCCTATTGCTTATCTATTTAAAAAATATACAGATATACAATGAAAGGGAATTTCAGAGAACATTGTAACTATCAATGAAATGGGCTTCACAATAATACACACCAAAATCTAAAGTGTGGTTAGATACATCAGTCATGCAGCTGTTATTTATCCTAATCTGTGTGTGAAAAAGTAGCTAAGAGCTACTGCCACAACCAGAACAGGTTACAAAGGCTGATTAACTTGTCCTTGGTTTCAGACACCGAGCTTTCAAGAAATTATTCCGTAAGTGTCTAACTAATAAGGGAATAGTAATGCAACTTTTTCTTCAAAAAAGAAAGATAGGTAAGTGTGATTAGATATAAGGGCTGGCAAACATGCTTTTTGTGCATATCCATCAGTTATCCATGATGTGTGCTGCCTTCATTTCTGCCACCAGTTCTATATAGCCTGTGCTGGTACAAAACTGTGTTTCCTCTTGTGTGGAATGCAACTGTCTGCTTCCCAAATCAAATTCAATAGTTGTTCCTGTGGGCCACAGCATGCAAAGATGCCCAATGGTTATAGGATAAACTATTTGGATATTGGTATTAACCTGTAATCCTCAGAACTGTTGGTGTCCAGACATCCTTAACAACTGCTGCATTTTACTTGCAACACTAAACAGAGATCAAGAGCAAGCATGATCTAGCCTTTTTCTCTGATGGCAGCTATCACCTTTTTCAGGAGAACTCTGGCTGGTGGGAGCAGGGAGGAACCCAAATGCACTATTCTTTCTGTACTGGAAAAGAAAGCTTCTCCTAGGCAACAGCGAGCCCTATTATCCTTCTGCTTTTCTTGGCTGCAGGTTAGTCTCCCTACCAGCTAAGACAACCTTTCAGAGTAAGGAGCAGAGAAAATCTGTTACAAGAGAAGGTCCAGGGAGCAGTAGCAGCTCTGTAGAAGCCTTAGGGTCTAAAAGAACACCTGGTTCTTCTCCACCCTTAGCAGTAGCTGAGCAGGAGACAGGTGTCAAAGTCAAGCTCCCTTTCCTGACTTTGCAGCCATCCCCAGGTGAGAAAGCAGTCTCAAAGCTTCCTAGAGGAAGATGGGCTGCCAGCTGGGCTGAGTATCAGAGATATCCTCCCACAATTACCTTAAATTTAAAGCTCTCAAAGAGGAATGTCCATTTTGCTCTACCATAAAATCTTCACAACTTATTGTCCAAATGGCATTTTTGAAGGGAGGCAGGGCATTAGGCTTTGTTTGTTCTTCAGCCCATGAAAAAGAGCTCTGTCAAGAGTCATAGGCTAAGTGGAAAGACTTACTAGAAATGGGATTTATTTGGTGCAAAGATTTATAAACACAGATGAAACGTCGGGTTTTAGTAACAGTATCCAATCTAAGACCCTCTTTAGCAAGCAATAGCTCACTTCAGGAAACATCTTGTTGTCCATCTTGTTCTCTTTTTTTTTGTATAAAGAGTTTCACTGTCTATGAAGATTATCATCTTGCAACATGTAATCAGTTCCTCATGGGAAGCACACATAGGGCAAAGATGAAATGAGGGTTTGCTCACATCAACCACTATTGCTCCTTTGCTTCCTCCAGTACTGCCTGGAAACCCATTGTTTCCAAACAGTTTCCATGGAGCAGCCTTTCCTGAGATTCCTAGTCTATTCCTCCTCCTCCCATTCATATGTCTGCATTCCTCAGTTAAAGGAAAATGAGATAAGAAGTGGGGGGGGGGGGGGGGGGAAGCTCTGCTTTCTTTTTCCTTTCTTCCATCTCCTTCCTTAAATGTTCATATACATATTTATCACAATCTACATTGTCTTCTTAAATCACTTCCCATATTCACAAGATGGTCCTCACAATGCACAGGATCCTGTTTGACTTCTTTTGCTTCATTTTACCTTGTGAGCCATCAATGTAAGCCATGGGAAATGCAGTTCTTACATTGTCCTTGACACAAGCACAGGTTTCAGAATTCTTCAACAAGATAATTTTATTCAATTTTGCCCCTCTCTCAATCAGACATTTTAAGGAGGAGTGTACAGTTAGCAGCAAATTACTCACAGCAAATACCACTGAAGTAATGTCAGACTTTTTTTTTTTTTTACAAGCAAAATCAAGTGAAATCTAAAAGTTGCATTACACATAACAATTTGATAAAATTTGTCTCTCTTTAACCACACTGAGAAGCAGACTTCAAAAGACAAGAGATATATTTACAGCATGGAGATAGTGTTAACAATACTTTAAATTTAACTATTTAGGATGGTGTCAGTCTGCAAAACTCTACAAAATTTGCACAGGCTGGAGAACTATATGTCTGTTCAATTGCTCAATCCTTCTGCTCAACTGGAGCTATTTAATGTCTGAGCTTGTTCTCATTAAGTGACCAGTTCACCTTCTTTAAGGTAAACTCAAACTTTTTTTGCAAAGTGTACACTAAAACCAATAATTTCAGCTTTCCAAATTACCATCAGTAGCAGAGAATTATGTGAAGTGTTAGTGAATTTCCAAGAGCAATGCCTTTCCTTCAGGAAAAACAGGTAATCATTTTCTTGGGTGCAGAAATTCAGAATGTCCAAAGATTCGTTCTTCCTGTCATTAATAAGAACTGATGGTGTCTTATTCCTGCTGTGATAGAGGCTGTCCTCAAACCTTCACCTCCATCAGGCATCGAGAGGCTCATGAGGAAACAGAGGCGGAGCGCTTAAGATAACTGCCTCAAAAAATACCATTTTACTATTCTGCTATCTCAGTGTTTTCAACTTCAGATAGGCTTCTGCAGGCCCAGTCATTTTCCAATTGCTACTGCCTAGCTATGTGTGAACTGTGTCAGCATTTCCACAAAACAAAAAGTGCCTTCCTTGGCTCTTCTCGTATTTCCTCCTCTTAGCAACTCATACGCAAGATTAGCTACACTTTGTGTCACATTTTCACCAGAGGAAAAATGACACTTTTCTTTCTGAGACAGAGCAGCAAGCTAACATAGCCAGAGAAAAGAGAAGTGCTATTGAGCACTTCTCTTTGAGGTGGAGTGGGTTTTTTTTTTGTTTCTTTTGTTTTAAATAACCAATCCTAAGTCAAACACAGCTTAAAATGACTACTGGGATTCCCTTCCTGCTCCTGGGGACCTTTCTCCATCAAATACACACCACAAACATAAAAAATAAAAAAACCAACCCTTAAATATGAAAAGAAAGTCTTACTTCCTTCAATGTGAGCCTGTGGGTTCTTATAGAGATGTTCAATCCGGCCTGTATTAAAAGAACTAGACCGACGAACGATGCCATGCACCTGAGGATTGAATAAGGAAAAATGCAGAAGGAAAGTGGCAAGCATTAAGAGGAAAATGTTAATTATCATCATTGTCATCATGGCTCTTTTCACATACATGAGACTAACCATTATGTCAGGTAATCAGAGCTTGTCTCTGTTCCTAAAGGCAGTTATCCAAATTGCAACAAAATACTTGTAGATGAGCTCTGATGTTGTCATGTTTATTTTAGTATCCTTGAGAGGTTTCACCTTCTCCCTTGCTGACAGCACTAGCAGCCCAAGCATCACACATAGTACAGAAAACACCCTGAACTGCCCTAGAGCACCATCTCCTAGTGAGTGAGACTTGCCAGTGTCACTGGAGTTGGCACTACATGGATCCAAACATAACCACTTCTTCCTGTCTGCAGAGAAGTCTTTTGGAGCCAGAGATGATGGGCATGGAAAAAGCAGCAGCAGGTAATGGGGTTAGGGAAAGGAGAGAAGGGGCAGTGAGAAGGGTAGAAAAAGACAAGAGGAAAGAAGGGGCAGCAGTTACAACGTCCAAATGTATTTTAGAAAACAGCTGTTATTCACTTTCTATGGTGTTGAAGAATAGCCAGAACAGTCTGTGCTGTTTTGTGGACCTCATGAGTCAGTGTTCTCCAGTGGGTTACAAGACATACAGGCAAGCCTAAGGCTGAAACACAGGTGGGGAATTTCCTTTAGCCAGCCGTAATAAATAAATTGGTGAAAAAAAAATCCCAAGCCATTGGATCTGACTAACATTAAAGAAAAGCCTGTTTGTGTCTAATACATTTAGAGAAATTGTTCAAACACTGATCCTGTTTCTTCCTTACGTAAGATAGACCCATGCCTGCTGCCAAAATTCATGTTAGCTTGGGTTACCAGCTCCAGAAGTTGTGCTTGAACAAGTGAAATTAAGCTTTGGCATCTCACTGTCTTCCACTTTTCCCTACCCTTTACTTCTGAAAGTGATCCCTTACACTTTGATGCATCCTACACTTGATTGGGTTAGGTCAGTCATTCCTTTACTCTCACTTCACCTTAACTTGCAAGAATATGCCAGCAAGAACAGGCAGCATTTGGGGATTTTAGTTTTACACATAACATATGGTTCTTGGCACAGAAAACACTTTTTATTCCATCTTCAATCTGAAATTTACCTGACTAAAAAGTTATGCACACATAACTGCAGAGTGAGACCAGTTTTCTGCTTTAAGAATATCATCTGGGTGGCAAAATCTCCAACAACAGCTGAATAGCTTCATCTTTACAACTTGCGAGTCAAATTTACGATGCCAATTTCCCTGCATAAAATCTCTTGTGTGCGCAGCCACACAACAGGCTCACAAGGTACGTTGTTTTACAATTCAAACACTGAACTTTCCACAAATGAGTAAAATATTTGCATTTTGAAGATGAATGGGGAACTGAGAAACATGGCCCCCCTAAAGAAATTTCAATCAAATAATGGATTCATGAAGATAAATTTCTGAAGTTGAGCAGTTAAAAGCCCTATCAAAATAATTACTTTAAGAATATGAGGATAATTTATAGGGACAGAAAGTTTACAGTACAACACTTTCAAAAATGACACTTCCAAAAGACACTTGCAAAGGATGCTGAAATATTTTAGGTACTCAACGAGCATCTGTTTTGTTGAGTAAAAAAATCCATCTCTGCAGCTTTAAAGCATCAAATTATTCTAAAGGAAGATGGGTGAAGGGCTCCACAGCTCTTCTGGCAAAATTAAATACTTTGGCTTAAAGTCCTGAGCTCTCAATTATCTATCTCTGAATGAAGCCATGCTGAAATCCAAGTTCACACAAATGATTGACCAATTAGTCAAATCTTGCCAGCTCAAAGCCTGATGAAAGATTGTGCTTGTGAGAGCTTTATGTCAGCTGAATGATTGGGATACCAACATTCGACCAGTGAGATGTGCTAAACACAATCAGCCCAGCATTTCAAAAACTTTCATCAAACAAACAAATCCAGATAGCCTGTTGCATCCAGTGATAACAAGAAAACATGTGAACCCAGCTTTTCTCTTTCCTCCCACTCCTTTTTCTGGTATGCACATACAAGAGAAAGAAAACCTGGCAAATGCTTAATCCATGACAGCAATATTACCGTAAAAAAACCTGATGAAAGGTACCTTTGTCTGCATGGGACAGGTGAAATGCAAACTTTATGACAAGCCAAAATGTGTGCAAACTGGTTAATCTAGTAAAGTATGTAACATCAGTGGATTTTTCTCAACAGAGCTTTGAATAGACTGAAGTTAAGGGAAAGAAAAACTGAATGCACCATCTCAGGGAGGCAATTAGTTATTCAGGAACAGAGGTCTCCAATGGAGAACACAGGAAAGAATTCCAACAAATAGATGGAGAATTGAGAAAGAGAAGTAAAAAAAAAAAGCCCTCCACCCAATTACTGTGACCTTTCTGCTGTGGAAACAGCTATGTTTCATTTCAGTTGCAGTTAGCAATTCCCGGTTTTATTGTGGACTAGGAGAGAACACGTGCTTTTGCCTTTAAAGTGGCAGAAGCAATGACAATGATATCTCTCATCCCCAAAAGGAAAGAGAAATAGTAAAAACAAGGAATTCACAATGCTGAAAACCCAACATCAACAAGCAGATCAATCAAAGCAGGAGAAATGATGGAATAAGCAAGGCAAGATAAAGCACAATGCAAAAGCATGGAAAACACAGACTGGCTAAGAAAAGAGTTCTCTCTAAACTATGAAGCAGCATTTTAACAGAAATAATAAAATCCAAAATCATAATGAGCATTAGCTTTTCCTTCCATTATTGTACATTTTGGAAGCATCTTTCATGACCAAGAAAGCAAACATTCTCACACATGCCCACAACAGTTCAAACCCACCAAATCATACTGTAATAATGTGATTGCTGCTTTGCTAGGACCACAAAAAAAAAAAAAAAAAGATTTTGCCAAGGAAAATTATGCAGTAAGAAGTAAGGAGTCAGATTTCCATTATTTTAAGGAAAAGCTAAGTGAAAATCAAGTGCTATAAGCGAGAATATAATTAATCCAAGAGAAGGAGTGGAAAGTAACACTACCAAAGCATATTTTGGGGATTTTATTTTGTTTTTTTTTAAACAGAGAAAGCAAAATGCAAGATTTTCATGGCTGTAGTACAAATGCCAAAATAAAAGAGCCTGTAGTGTGGAGAAAGATGGGGAAAGAGAATAAACAAGAGGTTTTTATTCCTTTATGTGACACATCGCATCATAAATTATTCTCTAATTCCTTACAGTTTTGGCTCACACAGGTCACTGCTTATCTGAGTTGGCGGGAAACATGCAAAGCAGCTATACCCCAAGGAGAAAAGAGAATCCACCAGTGGACATGAGATGATAAATAGTACAATAAGCTGGCATGATTACAGGCCATGTTGCACATTCCTCCCCAGAGTTCTGATTTGTTATCTAGGGCCAAAGTGGAAAACATACACAGAGAAGGACAGAAGCAGAGGAAGCTGAAGCTGTAGCATCCAAATGACTCCATCAGCCCACAGCCCGTTACCGAGTCACTCACCTCGTAGCCTTTTTCCAGCAGGAACTCAGCCAAATATGATCCATCCTGGGAAGAGTAAGATAGAGGAAAATGTCAGAAACACAGTGAGTGGGCCTGGGAGATTTGGATCAGTCAAGGTCTCAAAAAATGAAAGAAAAAATAAATTGCACTGAGTTTACTGGGTAACAAGTGTATGCTTTGATATCTCCAGATTTATACACTGACCTAAAAATACTATAGATGCTTTTTGGTTAATTTTAGATTAAGAAGTGGTATATTTTAAGATAACTTGCTTTACAAATGTTGGTTGAGAACTCCGTCTCTTGAATCTCTTCCCAAGTTCCATTATAAAGTGCCTGGGGACATCTTTTCAAAATATCCTAACCACTGTTATTGAATGTGAACTATTTTGGAGACAGGAGAGGAAAAAAAAGTCTAGAAAAAATTGGTGCAAGCTTGGCGTACCCTGCAAAAAGACGTGCTTCTGCAGCACTCTCTCACACTCCCATCTCTCTTGCACACATGCTCCTTCCACAAGCCTTCTGAAGGCAGCAATCACTCTGACTGCCTGAACAACCCAGTTTTCAAAACCATCCCTAACACACCCTGCATTTCAACTACAGAATACAAGTTCTTTTCACATCTTATATATCGTTGAGGGTTGAGGACGAGCTGGTTTGATTTGGGTTTGGTGGGGTTTTTTTCCCTTTCTTTTAAATCCTCCTCAAACTTAAATTATTAAACTCCCCAAAAGCAAATACTTCAAAACACACGCTGGCACACGTTTTCCTGAAATAAGATGATCTTCCTGGCATCACTGTTGCCAGGATTATCAAATATAAAAACTCGTATTATCCTTATACATCACAAATCCAGCAAAGTTTACCCCTCCAGAACAGTGCTCACTAACCAATTCTGTGACTATTATCCATGCCCAAAGAGCCTCTGTCTCTTCATTGACTTCTTGAACTGTTTTTTCCTTTAAAATGCACGAGTATTCCACCAGAGTCAATTGACTTGCTACCTAAACACTACACAAACGCGAGATGGCACATATGCTTACGTGATTAAGCTCTATTATGTGGATCTGCTCTGCCATGATCACGCCAGAGATATTAAAGTGCAAAACTGAACAGACATGTCCCTTTGGTCCTGTTTTTAAATGCATAGTTCTTAAAGAAAAATCTCTCTTACCTCAGATGAAATAAACTATTGTTGTCTCATAGACAGTCTAAGGAGAATAACAACCTGGAGTAAGGAATTTGAGAGGCGTTAGGAGGCCCTAGAGCAGCAGGAGTGCCAGTGGAGGCTGCTTGCTACATTGATGGCAAAATCGTGTGTAAGCCTATGCAAAATAGGATGGTGCAGTGTACAAGGAGCAAGTTGTTGCATGTTTAAAACTGCAGTGTTAGAAAAAAGCGAGTGACTTTATGGTTGTGCAGCCTAGAAGAGCTTGAAACCAAGAAAGTCTCAGCTTACATACCTCTCCCACTACGTGTGTGTCTCCTGCTACTATCTGTGTGTTCATGTAACTTTATGGTGCCACAACCCAACAGCCATCAGTCTACAACACTGGTTGATCTGGAATGTGACAAAACATGTGTGCCACGGTGTCACTGGAACAGTATGTATATCTGTATATCACATGAAAAGAACAAGACCCCATCAAAAGGAGAAATTCAAAGAATGTGTAATGGAAAATCTGCACAAATATGTGGGCAAAAGAGGTGGGGAACATGACAACTATTTTTAATGCAGTTGTGATCTTTCTCATTAGCAAATGTTCCAGGATTTAGTAGCAGTGGATCAGATGGAAGAAAACTTCACAACTCTCTTTGGTTGCTCAGTCCACTAAAATAAACAAAAAAAATAAAATAAAAAGGAGGTGGAAGTGGGAGACCCTGAGAGTGCAAAGGAGATGAAAAAAAGAAAGGCTGTGATTACTTAGGAAGTTGATGGGAAACAGACTTTACTGGGATTGAACCCTGTCAATAAGGTCTTGTTCTTCTCACTCAGGCTGTTGCTCAAACTTTCCAGTTGCCCTGGAACATTTTGAACCAGCAGTGGCACTCGCTTCCTCTGCATTTCCTTTCCAGGTCTATCAAGTGATAGGGAAGGGCTTTACAATGAGTGGGAAACAGGCAGCAAGTGTGAAAGTTACTGGCTTCTGGCTCTAGCACAGCACAGCTGATTTACTGTCTGGTAATCACACACAATGCAGATTCATGCTGTCCTGCACTGTGATACCATATCACACACGGCCCCCAGGTTTCACGTTTCCCTTCCTTTTCTTCTCAGCACAGCAGCTGTCAATGTGAAAAGCAATCAGAACAGCCAGCAAAGTGTTGAAGAGTTTGCAGCTTGCAAGGATAGTATAGGTTCCATGCTTCCCTAATCAGGTCACAGAATAAATAATATTAAGTAAGCTCTGTTAAGTGATTTAAACCTTTATCCATAGGAGATTGCCTTATGCATATAAATTCTATTATCAAAGATACTGATTTCCACTTATGCCACAAACAGAGCTTTCAAGATTCAGGAATCACTAAACCAGGAAAGGAATATTAGAGGAACTAGATGTTTAGCAACAAATCTCAATTATTGCTAGGGTTAAGCAGATTTTGCTTTATCTACAAACTGTCAACCACATCCATTCCTGGTTTGCATCTGAGTAGGAACAGACCAGCACAAAGTGCAGGACTTGGTCCAATCCATGAAGTTGGGGACTGGAGGGCAGGGTCTTCCCTTTTGTAAGAAATGCTTATGGTCACCTTTATCCTATTTCACTGAGTGTTCTACATGAAGACTAAAGGTCTAAATCATTTCCTTCTTAATACTGAAGAAAAAAATCCAATACCAGGTTAGATGGTGGTAAGCACATGCAAGCAGTAAAGCATTAGTACACCCACAGCCCAATTTGATCATTTAGCTAGCTATAGCTTCCCAAAATCAACCACAAAAACAGGGGGGAAAAAACACTGTATATACAGACTAGAGTGCTTGGCTACTGTGTTCCATCCACTGGGCAATATGTTACTCTACTTTCAGAGTGTTGTCACATTTGAGAGCTTACTTTTGTTAATGTAAAGTACTCAGCGATTGCTATTCAGTTTATAACAAATCAACAAAGCCTCAGAAGACAGAATTAGGTCCCTTTGTCTGTGGCCAAAACGTCAGTCTTAAAAGAAAATAGCCTACAAACTGGCTTTAAGTAGGATTGCAACAAGACCTGGCTCTGCACAGATATGTCAGATTAGCTTGAGCAATCGAAACAGTTTAACAAGATTGATTAATAGTTTAACAAAACCTCCTCAGTTAAAAGAGTTCCTCATCAGAACACTCGGACATATCAGACTAAGAATCATTACGCTGTCTTGAGCCAAATAGTAGTCTGAAAGCCCATACAAATAATGATACTTCAGCTGGCTTCCAAGACACAGCAGCAGGTTTCCAACTGCAGCTGCCTTATAACACATCTGTAAAATTCCCAGACAAAAGAAAACAGTCACATAAATTAGAGTAAGACAACTTTAGGATGTAATATTTTATATTTAATATAGTAGTTAATGTCAAAAAAGTCAATAAGCTTTGACACACTATCAAAGAAAACCTCTTCCGATGGAGTGAAGAAATTGAGATGTAAAAAAAGAGTTGGACAGAGCTTTGCCACAAACATCTAGAATAAAAAGTATCAAGTTTGACTTGATGCATGAGCAAAGTATAGGATCAGTTATATAGAAAAATGCAAACAAAGGGAATTAAATAGCCTGTTTAACAATCCAAATCCCCTTTATTTTGCACTGTTCGACACAGGGAAATTCCACTTGCAATGGACTGTAAAAGCAATCCCCAAAGCAAGACATCTTTGTCCTCTTCTGCTGAGCTGCTGGATTAAAATCCTAGATTATGTCCTACCTGAGCACTCATAATCTAAAGGAGATTCTCTCCTCCCCACAGTTCCTTTCTGCTAAAAGAGAAGCAGAAGATAAAGAAGCAAGATAAAAGAGACCGATACAAGGAGGAATAAGGTTCTTTTTTTTTTTTTTTTTAAACTATTCCTAGAACTCCAGGAGAATTAGAAGGAGCGCTTTTTCAGAAAGAGGGAAAAGGAATTAAAAACCTAGCACAAGCGATAGAAGCGTATTACGATTATAACAGGGAGGAGAAAGGGTTCTCATCACTGGGGGAAAGTATAAACACTTGAACAGAAACATCCCCACAGTAGGGTGGTACTATATACTGTTACGTTCCCTACCAACATGTAACGTTAGGAAATTCCAAAGCCATGCAAAGGATTGTGAGAAATCCAGCTGCAAGATCCCTGGAGAAACTGTCCACCAATAGCCCAGCATTCTACTTTCTGAAACAACCCAGCTACTAATATCAACCAGACTCCCAGAGGTGCCTCCCAGCTACAGGAATATAGACACTCAAAAAACATCACTTCATTGGCTAACGTAGCAGGGAAGAGAGCCTCACTACTGTGCCATCTCCCATATTCCACGTGCCTTGATCATTTGCAAGTGGATTAGCAATAAAAATGCAACACATCCACTGTCAGATGCATGGTTTGAAGGAGGTTTTTTGGTATTTCCATGATAGGTGTGTATGATATGTCTGTCCATCTACTACATGCTTCCAGTTCTGCTCTGTACTTCTATGTCACAAATAGCAAATTATTAGACTTCTTTATTCCTTGGGGGAAAAAGTGCCATAGTTTTCATGTTAGTTACAACCAAGTTGGTTACAATTATAAAATTCAAAACTGAGTAAAGCTAGTGCCATGCTCTTAGGAATAACACTACAAAGATGAGTTCATGGAAGTTCAGACTATAGGTGGTATTAATTTTCAAAGGCCATTCGTAACAGTTCTAAATTTCTTCTGAACTACAAACTATAGCTGTGCTCTGCTGAAGCTAAATTTTGGTACAGTCTAATGATTCTTTTTGGGGGACAGTGTGTGGACAGAAGCAGCACACATTCAGCCACAGGACATGGGTTTTATTTCTTAGAGGGATTTTTCTGTAGTAACATCACCAACAGTGCACTGTCACCATTTTCATTTAGCCTTGCTGGAAAGAATAATCTACATTTCCAATAAAAAAATGCAGAACCAGTGCCACTAGTGGCTTTGCACAATAAATTGCTGCTTCAGCAAATTTTTAGCTTTCGCACAGCTATAAGCTAGTGCTATTCAAGTGAGTTATTAAGCTGGAATATGGTGACAGATCCATTGGAGTACTTAACATGCACTACTCTAAAGCAACATCTAAATGATTTTAATAACAATCCATAATAACAGCTACTAATTTGTTTGTAGCACTCAATCTTCCTTCAAAAAAAAAAAAAAAAAAAAAAAATCTGAGACTAATACAGTGTAATGTTATTTTTGCTGAAAAATGCATACTTACAATTTCCAGTGATTTACAGAGGAAATCAGTAATTTTTTGCAGCTACTATAAACAGAACAGTGCTGCACTTTGTCTCAAGTCTTCAAGGCAATACTCAAGGCAAAACATTAAAGCGTTCATATAAAATTCTCCATACTGAGAAAAGGAAGAATTATGAACTCTGAAGTATTTAACTGATTTATTAAAGCTGCCACCTTCCAAATGCAGTAGTTACTTTGCTATTTTGATTTGTATTCTGGCCAAGTAAGAATAGGAAAACAAGTGTCCTTTTGTTCCTCTGCTCAAAAGACATAAGGCAATACAAGCTAAAAAATCTTTCTTTGTTTTAAAACATTCTGCACTTAATTAAAGTATTTTTGTAATACATTAACCACAGTACAACAACAAAATTAAGCAGGAGGAAAAGTTAGCATTAGCAACAACAACAAAAACGTTCTAATTACATTACCCAGAACTTTTTCAATTAAGAGTTGTTTGAAAGTAAAAGAAAAGCAAAGTTGCTTTGGAAAAGTGAATCACCCTGTTATTTCCTAGTTTGAGCTCCATCTGACCTCACACACTATTCCACTGGTCAACTATTAAGTTATATTAAGAGCAGCCACTGCAGTTACAGACAACAGCAACAAGTTTTTCTTCCTTCCTCCCTTCAATTATCTTTATCCAAAACAACATTATTCACATCATCAATATTTCTAAATATTCTTGCCGTGAGCCTCAGTGCAAAAACTTGACCTAAAGAACAAATTTCTGCACCACTCTAAAGCCAACACGAACAGAAAAAACTTTTATAATTCAAACATGGTTCTTACCACCGGGAGAGGCAACCAGGTATGAGTTTTGACTTAACAATAGTAAGCTATGCCAGTGCAATGATGCTGATTTTTCTGAAGTGTTGATATTTTAACAAAGAAGATCTTCAGTCTAACACATATATGATATTCTACAATACACAAAGAGCTTGTGTCTATCACACAAAACCCCCACAACATCTCAGGTTGGGAAAAACAAGTTACACAATCAAAATGAGTAAGCTAACGTCTTTTTCCTGATTTCAGGAACCTGAGACACTAAATGTGTTGCTTCCAAATACACTTACCACAAGTTTCCCCGTGACAACAGTCAGGTGCTTGACAACTTTTTAGAAAGAAAAAATAATAATCATGCCCCTAAACTCTCAAGTTTTGTGTTCAAACAACCAGATACTAAAAATAACTACTAGTTTTCAGATGTGTCCAAAGATCTATTTATATAAAAGGGAAAAGTATGAGTAGAGAAGTTTTTGAAGATTTTTAAAGCACAAGGTTTTTCTGAATGCATGTTATAAGCCATAATATATCGGGGTTTTTTCTTCAAATGTAAATGTCTGCTGTATCCAAATACAAAACAAACCAGCTATGAACTCTGAATTTGAAGGAAACCTAGTTATAGTTTTCTGTCTCACTAGTGAAACCACAGGGATCAGAGGAATGTGTCTATAAACATGGAAATGCAAATCATATGGACAGCAGTCCACAGGAAAATTAGAACCTCTACTTATAGTGTTTGTAATGGGAAATCCGTAATAGTTGGGAAATCCATAATAGTTTTAAAATGTACAAGCTGATTGTTTTGCCCATCCCTATTTCCTCCTGCTTTCAAAAAGCTAGTGCTATCAGATGGTCTTCTACCTTTCCAAAACAGCTCCAATGAGCACCAGCTAGGAGCATTTTGGACATGCCCATCCTCAAGTACTCAGACTAACCCATCAGCTTCATGAGGTAAAGGCTAACACTGCTGCAGCTACCTCAGAGGGAAACCGCTCCATCAGTGACAAACATGAACTAACCCCAGACACTGCCCAGTGGAAACCCAAATACACAGAACCTAGTTACACAAAGCAAATCAGCCAGGAAAACCAGAATCAAGTTGCAGGACATACTCTCAAAAGTGATTTTGACCTCAAAATTTGAAAGTTCACAGTTGACTCAGTAACAAACACCATACAGCCCAGGAATGGTTTTACAAGAAATACAGTATCTGTCATGTTTGAGACAGATGAGTCATTTTGTACAGTGACACCAGGAGGATAATACAAAATTTTAGCATGTCACCTTTAACATCCTACAGATGAAATCCAAAACAAAAGCAGTAACATGACTATTACTGTAACTGGGGAAGTCACTTGAACTTATGATCATAGCTCAACACGCATCCTACCAGAAATGACAGGCCTAGCTCACTCCCAGGCTGAGTTACCTTTGTTTTGTTTTTCTTTCTCTGCAGCTACTGAGGTTAAAGCCACTTTCACTGTTGCAGCACCAGCCTCACACTGCTGCTCACTGCATGAGTTTGTTACCTATTTAGAGCAAGACATTGCTTCCTAGCAGGGTGCGAGGTCAGTTATTTGAAAGAAACCAAAATAAACATTGCACTTGCTATCTTGTTTGCATGAGACCAAAGCCTAATGGAGAGGTAAATGAGTGTAGAGTGTAGTGTGACCTCTTTATTCATTCTTCTGTACTCAGTTTTAATAAGCAATGCATAATAAGACGACCTCTGTTTTCTTAAATGTTTGAATGGCTAGAAATTTGAAAATGCAGTCAGTAATGCTTGATTGGCATGTTGGAGCTTTAACAGCTCTCAGTCTTGCAACAGTTGTTTGAGTGGAAAAAAACCCCACAGATCCTGCAATGATATAGTCTGCTAGTAATAGTAGCAACCTCTTTGTTTCCTAGTCATTTGAAGTTCGAAGACAAGACAACATTTACTTGCTTATGTAACTAAATATTTTCATTTCAAGGTTCTGACACAATTTTTCTATAACAGAGATCTTTAAAAGGTGATTCCAGACCACTTTCCACATAGCTGTGAATATTTAGAATAGCCAAGAGATCAGCAAGTTTAAGTGTGATCACCATCATCTTAAAGCACTGGCCAGGTTTCTCTTTACATCAGGAGCTAATATAACAACAATAATAATAATAAAGAAGAAAATCCCTATCACAGCAATAAACTTCCTGGTACTTTTGCAATGGGATAGCAAAGGAAATATCCAATTGAAATTTCAAAACAAACAAGAAAAACCCCACGGAAATCCCAAACCTAAACTTCTGAAAAATAATACAAATATTTTGACCAAAATGTTAAATTTTAAACTTCCATGAAGTAATAAAAAATATTTTGCCCAAAATGTAACATTTTAAACTTCTGTGAAATAATACAAATATTTTGACCAAAATGTTACATTTTAAAACGCTCTCTTGACTATTTGGATCATCTTTTCTTCAAGAGAAACTGAAGAAACAGTCACAGGAGAGACAGGTGACTAGAGAGCACTTAAGAATTGTTTCCTAATGTTTACTCTACACACAGGAGTATGTTATTCATTTTGAATCCTAAACACATAAAGCTACACTTCAAAAGTCATTGGAAAAAAATAAACAAATAAAAAAATAGGAATGTGAAGATGACAAGTTCTTCCTATACCTTCTAAAACACCATCCTCACAAACCAACTTAAAGAAAGAAATAGCAAAAACACGCTGTATACAAAGATTTGAACACAATGCCTTTAGTTTTTCCAGAAGTAATGCTTGCTAGAATTCCATCTTTTGTAACACATTTTTGTTAATACCAGAAGCCAGCTTCACATTTTGTTGGATATATTTAAGAGTAAATATGCCTCAAAAGGTTTTTTCCTTACAGAATCCAGGATTTTTTTTTCTTTAAATCAACAATATATGTTCTATAGCATAATTGTAAATAAATTCAAGATATGGACTCTAGTAAAAACTGACTGAGCAAACAGAACTTATTTCAGACAGTGTCTCTGTAAAAAACAACTGCTAATGAAGATAACTAACTATATCATAAATAGACTCATGTTAAAATATTTAAGAATAGATTGACTGAAATTGGACATTAGACCTGAAATTTCTGTTCCACGTGGCTGCTCTTGCTAATCAAGCGCTCTGATGCCACATGGACTGAGCTTCCTGGTGGCAAGAAGCCAAGCAGGATAACGATTATCTAGGTGATAGCAAAAGGATGCAGTGTTTTTTTCAGAGAAGGTTGCAGAAGGTCATCCTTATATTTACAGATACTGTACAATGCCTTGTGTACCCAGGCTCACAGTTTTCCCTTGTCAGTTTGGAAAGGGGGAAAAAAAACCCACCCAGTTTCATTAATTGCCAAGGTTCTTGTCTAAGGGGAACTAGAAAGAGAAAGTGAGCAATCGTTTGCTTATCCCATCTGTCAGGAACAGGATTTGGAACAGACAACTACTACCAAATGGACAGCAAAATAACCATTCCTTCAATTCATACCCCACTAAAAATCACCTGCAACTTGAGTCAGCAATAACTCCTTGCATCACCTTCAAGTATAACTATCAAAAAGATTTCTTTTAGCCAGCTAGGTTCCACAAACAGATTCCCAATTAAGATTAAGACAGAGCTGTATCAAGGTAAAGCAATTGTATGGTCCAAATATTTCCACATCAGTTTTGTTCTAATGAACTATGCAGTTTTGCATAGAGCTCTGAAAACAGGAAAACTATTTAAAACTTCCACAAAGAAGCCTTTAAGAAGCATCAAAACAAATCACTTTAAAGAGCTTGTCACAAACATTTCTTACTTTAACTTCTTTCATTTGCTGTTCCACAAAACCTGAAACTAGTTAAATTCAACTGACTTTACAAGCTGTGGAGAGACTGAGTACATAGGCCACATTTTAGTCATTTTTGTCTGTGTTCATTTCCTCTAATCTCAAGGTTTCTCTGCAGTTCGTTTTGAATTGCTTTGCGCCCAAGGAACTACAGGAAATACTACGGAAACCTCCCTGTCTCACTTACTTTGCAAACTGTTCTGTTACATTTATTCCTGGTTACATTAATAGCAGCCTGCCAAAGCCAAACAATGCAGTACCATAAAGCTATTTGCTTAAATTCTTTAATTGCTATGGGTACACGATGGAACACTTTAATTGAACACACACAGAAATATTTGCAAAAGTGCAAATGCGAAGAAAATATTTAGTTTTTATTACGAATGTCACCGGCACTTAAAAGTGGCAACATCCTAGCTTTTTAAAAAAAACACTTAAAATTTCCATAGCAGGCACGGGAAGAGAACTCCTGGTTTTGTTAAACATTAAATGTAAACATAATAGCACAGAGCAAAAGGGCCTCATTTTCAGAAACAGACTCAAAACAGCCCTTTTCTTTGAATACACTAAACCCCCTAAGATTATCAGATGTGTGTACACATAAGCAGTGGCTAAAATGAAGTACACCAATCCTCCTTTTAACACTAATAAGAATTACAGACTGCCACCACCATGCAGCTGACTATTTGGAATACTCTTCATGCTTCTTGTTTGCATGTTCACCTGCTACCTGGCTTTTGCCTGGGCTGAGACAACACTTCGAGCAAGTAAGGACAGAGAGAAGGCAAGAAATTACACCTTTTACCTTATGAATATTTTTAAATGCTTATGTATTGAATCTCTACAATGTGCTCCAAATATATAGGAAAAGGAATTTGCCATAACGGACAGCCTCACATATGTAAAACTCATTCAAGTAACTCTTCAGAAGTTCTTCACCACTGCATCAACAACATGCATCAAATCACCTGTCTTTTCCCTTGCCTCATTCCAAGAGAAGGAGCATCATCCATTTTCCTTCTATCCTGCCTTGAAAGTAGTCTGTTCTTTAGAAAGATTAAGAAGCAGTGTAACAGGACTGTTTTTTAGGTATCTGATTACATGACCTATGCCCTGGTCAAACTATACTACATGGTACCATTTAGATAAGCATCCTTACATCTTTAGGGGATGAATGCATTTATTTAGGGCATCTAGAAACACACTGAATAATGTCTCAAGATTATTAGTAAAGGCGTTTGTAATAGCAAACACGCTGATAACCAGTATGTGTATACTATCAGACAGCTAGCTCAAGTACCCTATCCTCACAGAAAACTCTGCTTAAGTGATATCACAACAGCCAGCATTTTAGAGAAAAAGATTTGATTTAGTGCAACCCAGGATGAAGTTCACAACAAATTGCTTTGAGATGATGGCAAAACTCTACCTTTATGTTCTATGTCATCACAGCTACACTCATTTCAGAAGCTGGTCATGTTACTTGACTCCCAGCACTCCATCTCATTCACTCAGACTTGTGATTGGTACCACAGTCATCTATTCCATCTGCTGTGTACAGACCATCCACACACACAGTCAGTCTTTCAGCCACACACATGGTGCTCCCATGGAAGAATTCCAAACAAAAACCTGTGGTTCCACATTTGCACATCTTGTTGGTCAATACTGCTTTGCTTCTTGAGAAGAATTTAGGAAACCTGAGAGGCTAGAAAGGTGCTAGCTGCTACAAAGCTGCTCCTTTCAGCTGTAGGCTTACACTGCAGTTGGATGCATGTTGCAATTCAAGCACACTGTGCATATCTAGAGGACCTGTGATGGGAATATGAACTTTTCCAGATCTTTTTTCAGAGTTTACCTGTTTCTAAAGATGAAAAGTTCCAGATTCATAGGGAAAAGAACGCCTTTCCCCCCGATATTTCTAGTTTATTCAAAACAGAGGTTTATTTGAGGGCACGTTCACACTTGAAAATGTTTCAAGGTGTTCTTACTTACTTCTGCAGTGCAATGTAAACATGGCAAACTAATTTAGCCATTAAGTGACTACAATCTGCATCAAAAAGTGANNNGCACCCTCCTCCCCCTCCTTCTCCACTGACCTTGGTGTCTGCGGAGATGGAGGGGGGGGGGGGAGGCGGGGCTACAACACACACACAATTATAAGGACAGGCAGGCAAGAAGGGATGCTTATCCTGAAGCATAATGGAAGAATTTATCCAAAATTACTGGGATGGGACAAAGAGTCCAACAAAGCAACTGGCAAGACTAATCATGTAAGATACTAAAACGAATTATCTTTCTTCCCTTTCTAATGCACAGCAAGGCTGAGTAACACAAGCTACTCTTACCGATGCCATGCAGTTAAAGTGTGAATTAGAAAGTCATTTCCACAAGTTTTGTGTCATCCTCCTAACAAGAATTAGAGCTCTGAAGATGTTGTAACAAGAGACAAAGATTTAGTTGCAAAGAACAATCCTACGGGGCCCTGACTTTTGTCACTGGTGTGACTTGTGTTTGATCTCACTCAAGCAACTTAAGTTTGTTTTTAAGCCTTTTTTTGCCACAAGCATAACATGAATGATTACACATAAGATAGCTAAGAAGACACTCTCAAATACTATAAGCAACATATGCAAACAGTCCTGAAAACAGGTATCAGAAATGAAAACTGATTAAAACTTGTATACAAGCACATGTCCCAGCAGAAATTCTTCAGCAAATTTATCCATTTACAGTGGGAAAAGAAGGGAATCTTCTGCAGAAATATTAAGTGATACATCCAAACGTGTTTTTTACAAAGCAGAAATGAACAAACTGATGTTAAGATTGATGGAAGCATTATGGTGGCTGCATCAACATAAACTGAATTTAATAAATTTTATGAAATCCAGAAGAAAAGCTTAACTGAAAAATTAAAAAGCTATTGAGCAATAGCCTGTATTGGATCCACTATATTGCTAGTCTATATTGGATCCACTGTTCATGGCTAATTCAAGGATTATTCTGCTATAAGACACTCGATGCTGTTTTGTGGGACCATTTTTAATTGATTCATGATTTTAATTGATTATTTTATTGACACTAATAATGTTTTATAGATAGACCATAGAAACAAAGACAGACCTATGAAGTAACCAAGTCAGGGAGTAGTACTAAATCTATTGTAAGGCTCAGAAAGAAACCTTCAGCTTCATGTCAACAATTACTGACTACGTTGTAGAACAGCTGGCAAAATCTTCTATTGCATCTCATCGCTTCTCTCTCTGTCCTTCTCCTTTATAAAATTAATTCCTCTACTAGACACACAATAACTAAACCATTAAGCTTGCTCTCCAAAACAATCCTCCCACCTCTTTTCTCCATCTAGAGTTCAAGTCTGTACAGGAATATTGCAACATTTCTGGAGGGTTTTAATCATTATTTCTTGAGAAGAAGCTTTTTTTTACCTCTAATGAGCAAATTGTCAATATCCATAAACTACAAATACTTTACTGAATAAACCTGCTACCCTTTATATAGCTCTACTGTTGTATATGCCATTGTACAATATATTTCTTATACCAGTAAAAATAAGCTCCTTAAGGACCTAGTTTATCAAACAAAAATTATACAATAAATTAACAAAAGGGGTGGGGGACTACAGAGAACTTTTAAGTACTCTAGACAATGAACAGGAATGCCTTATTTTTAGAATTCTTCTAATTTTCCAAGCTTCAGAGTATCAATTTGTATCCACAGAAAGAGTTGTGTAATACTTTATAGTGAATTATAGGGAAATAAATGTTAGTGTGAACTATTCAATTTCATTTTACTTCTCATACATTGCATAATTTACGAGAAAAAGTCAAGAAGAAAGTCAAGAATATATTTAAAATGAAGATTTCTCTTTTACATAACTATCCTGAATTGTTCTTAGAATTTCAGACCATGGAAACTCTGTGCAGGAATTTAATAAAAGACCATGCATGTCCCGTTTTGGGAAAGAAAATTATCTAAGTGCTTTGATTCAGTTATGTCTCCTAAAGATGGGATCCTAAACCTAGGATCTGCTGAACAGTAGGAAACAACTCAAGAACCCCTCTCAGAATATCCAAATTCGAGTTGGAGGCCTGTGACCAGTGGAGTTCCACAGGGGTCAGATCTTGGGCCAGTCTTATTCAACATCTTTATCAATTACCTGGATGAAGGGAAAGAGTGTACCCTCAGCAAGTGCCCTGATGACACCAAACGGGGAGGACTGGCTGATTCCCCAGAAGGCTGTGCTGCCATTCAGTGGGATCTCGATCAGCTTAACTGTTGGGCAGAGAGGAACATCATGAAGTTCAATAAGGGCAAGTGCAGAGTCCTGCACCTGAGGAGGAACAATCCCACCAGTACAGGCTGGGAGTGATCTGCTGGAGAGCAGCTCTGCAGAGAGAGACCTGGTCAACAACAAACTAACCATAAGCCAGTAACGTGCCAATGGCATCCCGGGATGCATCAAGAGTGTGGCCAGCAGGCCAAGAGAGATACTCCTCCCTCTCTACTCTGCCCTGGTGAGGCCTCATCTGGAGTCCTGTGCCCAGTTCTGGGCTCCCCAGCTCAAGAGAGGGATAGGGAACTTCTGGAGAGAGTCCAGCACAGGGCCACCAAGATGATCAGGGGACTGGAGCATCTACCTAATGAGGAAAGGCTGTGGGAACTGGGGCTGTTTAGTCTGGAGGAGACTGAGGGGGAATCTCAATATTTACAAGTACCTAAATGATGGATGTCAGGAGGCTGGGCTATTGTCGCCTTCTTCCGGCGACCGACCTCCGGCGGTTGGCCGGCACGATGAACAAACCCAGACCATCGGGACACTGACACCAATGTGGTGGATGGCAAAATGGCATTTATTAAACAGTAACACTCCCTTATATAGGGGCTAACAAGTACCGCCCTTCGTGGGTGGATCCTGCCTCATCAGCTATGCAACATCACCTTACTTGGCTATATTTGTGGGCCAATCCTCACTCACTGTACAACCCGAGATCTTCTGCAGCACCCAGCTACCCGACGCCTGCGTGCTGGCCCTGCTCACCGCAACAGCCTATCATTATTTTCTGTTGTATCTAGCAACAGGACAAGGGGTAATGGAAAGAAGCTGGAACAGAGAAAGTTCCATTTAAACATAAGAAGCAGCTATTTTACCGTTCACACTGCCCATGGAGGGTGTGGAGTCTCCNCTATTGTCGCCTTCTTCCGGCGACCGACCTCCGGCGGTTGGCCGGCACGATGAACAAACCCAGACCATCGGGACACTGACACCAATGTGGTGGATGGCAAAATGGCATTTATTAAACAGTAACACTCCCTTATATAGGGGCTAACAAGTACCGCCCTTCGTGGGTGGATCCTGCCTCATCAGCTATGCAACATCACCTTACTTGGCTATATTTGTGGGCCAATCCTCACTCACTGTACAACCCGAGATCTTCTGCAGCACCCAGCTACCCGACGCCTGCGTGCTGGCCCTGCTCACCGCAACAGCCTATCATTATTTTCTGTTGTATCTAGCAACAGGACAAGGGGTAATGGAAAGAAGCTGGAACAGAGAAAGTTCCATTTAAACATAAGAAGCAGCTATTTTACCGTTCACACTGCCCATGGAGGGTGTGGAGTCTCCTTCTCTGAAGGTCTTCCACCTGGATATGTTCCTGTGCAACCTGATCGAGGTGGACCTGCTTTAGCAGGGAGTGTTGGAGTAGATGATCTCTAGAGGTCCTTTTGGTAAGTTAACAATCAAGCATTCCGCTTTACCATTAGCTAAGGGCTGTAAATTATGGCTTGTTTAGAATGTTTTTCTTTTTTAGTTTGCTCCTGGCAAAGGCTCAAGGGCTTAGCAACCTGTTCTGCACAACGTATATCTGATGAAGGTGGTCCTTGAATATCATGTCTTTCCCAGTGCTTGGGTGCTTGTTCTTTTTCCAATGAATTAAAACTGGTTAGGACTAGTGTTGCAGGTGTGGAAAAATGCCAGTACTGCCAGCTCAGCAAAACCGACTGAGGGGTGAAAAGTGCAACCTGAGGAAGACTTGCAGCCTTCCTCCAAAAGACCACCACCCCCACCATGAAGACCTCTGCCCAGCTCTGATCTAATCCTCTGCATAAGCGCTAAGGAGAACAGGGCTAATTAACATACGAGGTGAGGGGAGGCGGGGAGAGGGTAATCTGCTTGTGGGATATTCACGATTTGGGGTGTATAAATATGAACATGTAACCCCTCAGGGCACGCACGCTTGGTGGAAGGATCCCCCGTGCATCCAGCGCCGCAATAAAGAATATCTCGCTACTGAAGAAATTATCACCTTCATTCTTTAAATCACTTTCCAACCCCTACCATTCTATGATAATATCTATGATAATAAATTCTAGAACCAGAACCAAATTTTTACTGATTCATAAACTGTAGATGCATGCACATGATCTCTGCTACAGAAAATTTTATAAGTGAGATAACTACATTAAACACATTAAACATTTTCAATATTTACTGCAACTTTCACATACTCCCACAGTTGCTTGAAGCAGGGGTTTGTATTTTTAGTCTTTGATCATTTCAACAAACTGAATGTAAGTGCAAGAAAAGTATTTTAAACTTCCTAGTTACTATTAAACAAATGAGAAGACTTAAGCATTACAGTATTCTAAAACGGTACAAACTGATGGGGTCTCTCAAGGATATTAGTCTTCATACTCATGAAAAGCACAACCTGAAAAGTGGCTAATGGAAGGAAAAAGCAAAGGGACCTTCGCTTTCTTTTTTAGTAGTATAAAAAGAGGCTTTTACCCCATTGTTGGCTGAAAAGCCAATCCATTACCTGGTGTGTAACTCACCAATAATCACACACTTGAGAGAGATATTGCTGGTTTATTTCAGGTTTGTGTAAACTTGGATATGCTCAGTGGTAATTCCACAAGTTAAGCACACCAATGAGGCTTTCTGTGCAGCACTTCTACACAAAGCCATTAACATAACATATGTATGTATTGTTATTTTATTACATGGTTGGTCAAAGTTTTCATATGATTCCAATATTGCTGTATCATTTTCAATGTCTATTGCATGTACTCTAAGAGGGTCTTTGGTGGTCTCTGGTGGTTGTCTACAAGTGCTGCCCTCCAAAAGACCTTTAAAGGTTCATTCTCTGGTCAGTTCCATCTGATTCAATCCAAATTCCTCCCTTAGCCTTCCATCATTATGTTACACTCATCGACAGTTGACTATGTGGTCAGGTTAATTTAGTTCCTGAAACATAGAATATCCTGACCTATGTTGAAAACAAGATTCCCCTTTGTCTTTTAAGGTTTGTGTAACACCATGAACTAGATGAGAATCACACAGTGTAGCCAAAATACAATCCTTCAGATTGAAGACTAGTAATTTTTTAACGTTCACCAACATTAGCTAATACAAGGATGTTCCTTTTTACTTCCTCAGGAACATTACATTTCAAGTTAAGTGTCTATCCACTTCTAGCCAATATCACAAATTCAAGGCAGTCTTAAGCAGACAGACCAATGACAAAGATCAAAACTTGGTCACAGGAGGTTACTACTCCAAGTAGAAAAAATTTCTTTCAAATAAAGTAATCTAGTATTTCCTTTGTATTTCGAAGTATAATGAAATGTTAGCATAACACTAGTTGCTACACTACCATGACAAATTGTATTATTTATACATAGTAGGGTTTCATCTCTGATATAATCTAGATTTAAAATAGTAACACCACTTCTTACAACTTGCAGCTGGACAGCAGAGTGCACAGCCTTGGGTAGCACAGACATTGTGAAGCTGCAGGGATGGAAATTGAAGAGCACAGCAGTTTAACAGCAGAGCTGCAAGTATCTTCCCTGCAAGTCTTTCATCAAGGCACTAGAAGTCATTATTTTAAAACTTGAATAGACTTGAAAAAAGAAGATTCTCCCATATCATGGACAGAAAAACAGGCTTCAGAGCCATTGTCTGATCACAAACTACTAGAGTCTTCCCAAGTGATCCATTGCATTAGAAATAAATGTTCTCATTTAAAAGATGCATTTGGAAGGCCACGAGACTCCAATTGAAGAGCACAGAAACTTTCTTGAAGATTCCAATTTAACCAGTCACCTTCATGCCATTTTACACTTAGTTCCTACCTTTATACTCAGGAATAATGTACCAACATGATAATTCATTTGCCGTTAATCAGCCAGCTATATTATCTCCCTCCATCATGTGTGAATAGTATTTCTTTTTCTCTATTTAAGGTTCTGTCCTTCACCAGTGGTAGAGCCCAGGCTAGAAAAATGTATCACTAGATCACGACAAACAGCAGTTCTTCACTGATGTGTCCCCAGAGTAGAAAATGTTTGGCTACAACTTGATGTGACACTGCTGGTTTTTGCACAATATAACAATCTTTCAGTTACTGTCTGAAATTACAGAAAAAACAATGTGCAGGTGGAACTTTAACTATAAATTAACACTCTAATAAAAAATAAATTTAAAATAATGACATCAGTTAAGCTACTCTTTTGTAGACAACTTCTCATACCTGCAAATACAAAATACACAACATTAGAGGGAATGAGAAGACTAACTCACTGTCCTCTCTCACTTCATAGAATGGTCGGGGTTAGAATGGACCTCTAGAGATCATCCAGTCCAATCCCCCGCTAAAACAGGTTCACCTAGATCAGGTCACACAGGAATCCATCCAGGTGCATTTTGAAAATCTCCAGAGAAGTAGATTCCACACCCTCCTTGGGCAGTCTGTGCCAGGGCTCCCTCACCTGAACAGTAAAGTTTTTCCTCAAGTTTAAGTGGAATATTTTGTGTTCCAGCTTCTGTCCATTACCTCTGGTCCTATCATTAGACACTACAGACGAAAGTGTTGCCCCAACCCCTTAACATACACCTTTAAATACTTTTAAGTATTAATGAGATTGTCCCTCAGTCTCCTCCAGACTAAACAGCGCCAGCTGCTGCAGCCTTTCCTCATAAGGAAGATATTCCAGTCCCCTGATCATCTTGGCATCCCTGCACTGGACTCTGTCCAGCAGTTCCCTGTCCCTCTTGAAATGAGGAGCCCAGAACTGGACACAGGACTCCAGATGAGGTCTCACCAGGGCAGAGTAGAGGGAGAGGAGAACCTCCCTTGACCTGCTGGCCACACTCTTCTTGATGCACCTGAGAATGCCATTGGCCTTCAACTGAAACATTTTCAACAGCAAAACTTAAACACTGTCACTCTGCTGCAAGCTGATTACACTCACACCTTTTCTAAGTGTTTAGCTGTTCTGGCACGTATATAAAGAAATCAAATTTGCACAACAAAAGAGGTCTGAAAAATCTTGATCTGTTTTTTCTCCAACTGCAGCATGAGACAGGAAAACTGAAGGAGAAACGAACCAGTGGAAACTGTAACCTGCTGGAAAGCTTTTTCACTAATTTGGTGGTTGATCGATAAAATCAAAACACTTCAGTGTTTCCCAAAGAGTGCTGAAACTGCCACAGTTTGTAGCTGACAGTACGTAGAAGTTGGGTGGATGGCCTGTGCTAGAAACCAGTGAGAAGCAGTCAACAGTTCCTTCTGGATGTTCCCGAAAAACAACTTGTCAGAATTTAAAGAGAAACCTCTTGGATCCTCAGTTCCTATAGAAGACTGACATTTTAACCTACTTGAACCCAGACTGACACCAGATTGGTCTCCCACGGTAAAAAAAAAAAAAAAAAAAAAGAAAAGAAAGTTCTGGGATTGTGTTGTGTGGGTTTTGTTTAATTCTCTTTAATTAAGAGAACCCTATGGAATATCACTGTTTTTCCAAATAACACCTCAGGGACAATCCATACTTGAGAAAAATGAGGTGTTAATGGAATACATGTCATACCAAATACTCCCTTCAGCCTTAATAGAGCACAATTATTTTCAGCTCCAGTAAATAAGCAGTTTGACTCAGCTATCATTTTTAAAAGTGTTAAAAAACCCCATTCTTGCTACTGAGTACTTTTGGGTTTTCTTTCGCCCTGACTCCTAAACAAAGGCAATGATCTTTGGTAGGACTTAAAACAGCCATTCCCTTTCCACAACGTGAAAAGGGACCAAAAAATCAAAAGGTTATTGTCATTGGTATTTGTTAGAATGTTAGTATCGGCAAAAGCTTCTTCAAATCTTAAAAATCTTCAAATCTAGAACTTAAATTATAAAGAAAATTGTTTCAAAGATAAAGGTTCACAGGCTCTAACGTCTTCTTTACAAGCCCTTATATTATTTTACGTGCCATGGTCCTCTGGTTCCAAACACTGGCTCCTCAAAATAAGGACTAAATCACAAATCAGCTCTTACATTTTCAACTTTCACTCTCCAAAGCAAGTTGGAATGGTGCAGAACAAGGTATTAGCTTGAAATCATTAATTCATAGACTTCATATTCATGAACTTCAGATGGTATCATTAAAACCTGCCACATATGGGGATTTAATTTCCATGAAACGTAAAAACAATTACATTTAATCACAATGTAAATGAGATTAAAGGCTACCATACAGGAGCAGCCAAACGTGCCAGCTCTTGGCAACAACTGTTAAAAATCTGCAAACTAGGAATCACAGGGTTTTTTAAGTATTCAATTTAGATTACTGACCAAGATTACCCGAGTACAATATCCTTTACAGTTTCTGTAAGAAAATTTACAATTCTTTGACCCATCTGCAATATCTTTGGAATATTGTCTACATCTATAGTACTTAGTATATACAGTATTTTCAGAGTAAATCTCAATCTTTTTTTCATAAGCCAAGCCACCTAATGTTCTTGCAATGCACTTGAACCATACAAATTTTACAGATACCTAAAGCACAAGAAAATACAATAGACCTGATACCCAGGTCTACACTACAGAATTAAAAGGCAGAGATAAATTGAAAGATACTAATCCTCTTTGGTGTTTGCTATTTCATTATTTGGAAATAAAAGATTTTTACAAGGCCCTATGAAAGCAAGTTTCTTTTGCAAGCAAATAAGCTAATAGTTTTATTAGACATGTATGCTAAAAGGTTTATCTGTTAGGCAAGAGTTACTTTATTTATGCAGTGTTTAAAAAAAAATAATTATTTAATCATTTAGTCTACTACTTAGCCACACATCAGTGCAATAGGCATAAATACTATGATGCAGCAATTATTGCTATGGTATTAAACATGTCCTTCTGAAAAGAAGTTAATATCATTTACAAATATGCCCTTGGCCATCATTAGCAATAGTCTAGAGAACAAGATTTGGTAAAGAACTGAAGAACAGTACCAAGCCCTGAAACAAATTCATTACAGAATGAAAGTCTGAAGACTTAAGGAACATTATAGAAATTGCCAGTCTGCTTATTGAGCCTGGGAATTATTAAAATAACTAAAACCACTAACAGAGAAACAGTCAAAATCTAATAAAATGACTTGAAGTTGGTTCTACCTGAAATTGAGCAATCATTTTTTTCCCCCCTTTAACTCTTCTAAAAACAGGTTTTTCCAATACTTCTTTGAAGGCAGGTGCAAGGCAAGTCAAAAACATACAGTCAAAATCCTCTTGTTCCAACTAAGCTGCTGGAAAAGGCTTATTTTACTTGGTGACAGAGAGTCAGACACAGCATGCCTTAGTTACTACTTCTCTTTTATGATTTTTTTTGCAGAAATAAAAGCTTATTTTACTATCAAAAGCCTATACCAGTTTTCATCCTGTTTCATAAACATTGAAGTCAACAGATTGATATGTCAGACAAGTTTGATAACATGTAACTGTACATGGCCCTTATATATTATTCAGTACATTTCATGATACACCAAATATTTTTTAGTATGTTGCCAATAAACAAACTCACATTGTTGACTATCTTTTTGAAGCATCCTCAAATGTATTGACAAAAATATTGCTCAGGTAACTGAATATCCCATTCAATAATACACTTTATAGTTTTTCTGCTTATTAGCTACCAAGATACTGGGTCATGAAAATGCACGTGTTTTATAGCTTCCAAAGTAAAAAAGAAACTATCCTGTTCTTCTAAAGAAGGAATAAGATTCAGAGTAGAGTGAGAGGAACTAAATGTTGAGATGCAAATGTTGTTGCACAAATTAGAGTTTGGATGTCCTAAATAAAGTGTACTAATCTGTTCCCAAAGATTTCAACAAAGAGATTGAAATATGAACTGAGAATGTCTAGGTATGCAGAGAGAGTATGCAAAAGCAAACCAAGGACACAAGTTTGTTGGGTTTTTTATTTCCCCACCATGCACCACACATTAAGCTCAATTGCCTTCTATGCCCACTCTGAGGCCAAACATTGAAAACATTAGGAATACACAGAAATACAGAATCTTAATGGGTGGAAGGGACCTCGAAAGATCATCTAGTGCAACTCCTCTGCCAGAGCAGGACCACCTAGAGTAGGTCACACAGGAACTCATCCAAGTGGGTTTTGAACGTCTCCAGAGAGGTCCCAACAACCTATCTGGACAGCCTGTGCCAGTGCTCCCTCACCTGAACAGTGAAGAAGTTTTCCTTACGTTTCTTTGGAACGTCTTATGTTCCAGCTTGTCCACCCATTGCCCCTTGTCCTATCATTGGACATCATTGAGAACAGCCTGGCTCCATCCTCCTGACATCCACCCTTTACATATTTGTAAACATTAATGAGGTCACTCCTCAGTCTCCTCTTCTCCAGGCTAAAAAGCCCCAGCTCCCTCAGTCTTTCCTCACTAGGGAGATGCTCCACTCCCTCTTTGTGGCCCTATGCTGAACTCCCTCCAGCAGCTCCCTGTCCTTCTTGAACTAAGGGGCCCAGAACTGGACACAATATTCCAGATATAGTCTCATGAGGGCAGACTACAGGGGGAAGAGAATCTCTCTCTACCTGCTAAACACTCCACTTCTAATACACCCCAGGATGCCATTAGCCTTCTTGGCCACAAGGGCACATTGCCGTCTCATGCTCATCCTGTTGTACACTAGGACCTACGGGTCCTTTCCCCCTACACTACTCTCTAACGGTTCATTCCCCAACCTGTACTCGTACAAGGGGTGATTCTTTCCCAGATGCAAGGCTCTACACTTGCCCCTATTGAATTTCATTAGATTTCTCTCTGCCCAGCTCTCCAGCCTGTCCAGGTCTCGTTGAATGGCAGCACAGCCTTCTGGTGTGTCAGCCACTTCCCCCAGTTTAGTATCATCAGCAAACTTGCTGACAGTGGCTCTGTTCCCTCAGCAAGGTCATTAATGAATACATTGAACAGTGCCAGTGCCAGTCCCAGCACTGGCCCGAGGAACTCTGCTAGGCACAGGCCTTCAACTAGACCCTGCCCCATTGATCACAACCCTCTGACTTCTTCCCTTCCCCAGTTAACAATCCACCTCACTACCTGATCATCCAGCCCACACTTTCTCAGTTCTGCTGCCAGGATGCGGTGGGAAACAGTGTCAAATGCTTTACTGAAATCAAGACAAACTACATCCACTGCACTACCACCATATATCCACCTGGTTATATCTTCATCAGGCTATCAGGTTGGTTAAAAATGACTTCCCTTTGGTAAAATCATGTAGACTGCTCCTAATGACCCTCTAGTCCTTTAAATGCCTGGAGACAGCACCTAGTATAAGTTGTTCCATCACCTCTCCAGGGATGGAAGTGATGCTGACTGGTCTGCAGTTTCCTGGGTCCTCCTTGCCCTTTTGAAGGCTGGAGAATTGTCTGATCTTCCTGTGTGCTTGAAGGTTGCGCTGCCAAGTCTGAATCTTATTAAGAAGAACAAGAAAAGCAAAGAATAAAAACTTACCCACAGGTGGAAGGAGGCTAAAATTTTTTTTTAAATCACAGGTTTAGTTCCTTCAAAGGCAGCTAGGGATTCCTGAGAATACACCAAAGCCCCATACACGTGATGGGTGTCATGCTACACTAGATGCAAAGGATAGAGTTTGTTTCAAACGTGAAGCTATCATGGCAGAAAGGAATGCTAGAAAGAAATGCTTTTTCCATAAAGGAGTCCTTGAAAAATTCCCTTGAGAACAAAACTGAGAATGAAAGTCATTTGCTAATTGTTCAAACTGAATAGCCTGACCTAGTCAACAACTGTAGCTGCTACATTAAAAATACATGGTTGTACTCTTCCTGGGCTTTGGAGGAGAGGGGGTTACCACTCTTTGGTTTTGACACTGCACAGGAATTGCCATCAATTATT
Organism: Urocolius indicus; assembly: GCA_013401255.1. Classification (NCBI taxonomy): domain Eukaryota; kingdom Metazoa; phylum Chordata; class Aves; order Coliiformes; family Coliidae; genus Urocolius; species Urocolius indicus. The sequence goes on from WBNH01008179.1 coordinate 43,402, forward strand.
TCAGAAGTTTATTATCAGGCTGGTTCATTAATTTAGTTAACATGAACGTGTTAAGTGACATTATAAAGAAGGTTCAGTTTTCACTACAGAGGAAGCCAATTCCACTCTATTCTTCTTACCAAGGCTCCCTGAAAATGCCGAGGTTCACATACTGGACATCCACACACCATTGAAACTTTCTTCCTATAGATCATTCCTCCCTTCAAAGCATAATATGCCTTGGAAAACTCTTGTGTTCAGAAAAGCAATTTAGTTTATTAATGAACATAACCACATAATTATTTATTAATAATTTATTAGCAAGTAACAGTACCTGTTACCTCCAGGGAAGAGGCTTGGTATAATTTTGTGACTGTTCCCATGCAAAACAGTTTGCAAAACCTTTTTTTTTTTTTTTTAAGCTTGATTCATAGCAAATTTTGAAGCTTTATTACTAGAGCAAAACTTTGAATATTTAAAAGTTGATGAAGGCACAGTAAATACTAAAACATTCGCCAGCTGAAATAAGCTGATCTATCTTGTGAAGGTGATATGAGAACAATTTTATCCCAATGAGGTTACTATTGAACCATTTGAGAACATAAGCTTGCAAATTACTTCCATGTTGCTAATCCTAAGCAAGTATTCTAACCATCTCCCCACTGGAATTGAAACAGAGAAAGGAGAAAAATCCCACAGCTCNTTTTAAGCTTGCTTCATAGCAAATTTTGAAGCTTTATTACTAGAGCAAAACTTTGAATATTTAAAAGTTGATGAAGGCACAGTAAATACTAAAACATTCGCCAGCTGAAATAAGCTGATCTATCTTGTGAAGGTGATATGAGAACAATTTTATCCCAATGAGGTTACTATTGAACCATTTGAGAACATAAGCTTGCAAATTACTTCCATGTTGCTAATCCTAAGCAAGTATTCTAACCATCTCCCCACTGGAATTGAAACAGAGAAAGGAGAAAAATCCCACAGCTCACAGTAGCTGCTGTTTTCATCTCAGAAGGGGAAGTCAGCACTGCCATAACTCTTAATCTGCTGAGCTATTAGTTTATCTTGATGAAATTTAACTAAACTATCAGATTGCTTTGAAGGTGTATACTAAGAATGTGAAAAAAAAAAAAAAATTAAGCAGCAGTAGCTTCCAGAAGACTAAACGCAGATTGTAGCCACAACTTCAGGTGGAAATTTAAATGCACTTATCCCTTGCACAGCCAAAAAACATATTTCATAAGGAAACTTCAGTCTTACTAAAGAAACATATGTGCCAAAGTATTTTCTAATGTCTACATAAAAGAACATGTTTTACAAAGACAGAGATTGTTTCTGAAGCTACTGATTCCACATCTTGATAACACTAATATAAACAGCATTAGTCAAATTCTCACTGAGGAGAGAGAAGGAAGCACACCCACAGAATCAAGCAAAATAAGATTAACACTGAATAGCATAATAGTCTTTACAGAACAGTATTGTCTGAACCAGTATTTTCAACTTTTAAAAAGCATTACTTGTAGAAGTCTATTATACTCAATACAAAAGATGAAACACCTTGACCAGAGTTGAAGCTACCTTGTAATACCAAGAACCTACACATATGCTTCAAAACAGAAACAACCAACTCTTCAGTGACTCAGTCATTAGTATTAGATTTTTTAGTTCAGTACAGATTTTTAAGTGTCAGACAGCAAATCCTCACAAAGATTGTTAGATAACAAGACTTAAGAATCTGTACTATTCTCATCCTTAATTACAAGGTCACAGTAATTACTGTCAAAAAAAAAAATTGACTAGCCCTGCTACTTGACAGCATTTAATTCTACTGTAGCTTTAATATTTCAAGTTTTCATATTTATCAAATACATGCAACTGTTAATTTTACAACATTGTCCCATTGCTCTCTTCCATCACCTCCACTACCATGACAGGCCAAATCCTGTCTGAACATCACTATTTTCAGCAACGTTTCCAAGTTTGGGATCTTATTTTCTTTGAGCTCTTCCAGCTGTATCAGGAGGCCATCCTAGGAGAAAATACATCCACCTATTTGCAAGATCAGCTCTTTGATCTCCCTCACTGCTGTCACAGTTGCCACCACTACTTTAATATTGCAACCCTGAAATCTAAACCCTTTCTGCAAATACCCACCTGACATCCCTCTGCTCAGCAGCCCAGATGTTCCTCATGTTCGCTTCCACAGGTACTGTTATTGCAGCTCAGGAACTGCTTTGTTCAGCAGCAACAGTAACTTCCCACACTGTCCTGAACCATACACAGACCCCAGATACAGCAAGCCCCAAACTCCAACTTCTGTTCTTGGACAGAGATGATGGCAGCCAACTCCCCCTCCTTATAAGCCATGTACAAGGATAAACTTTGATTTTCCTGGTGCATCAGTACATACATCACACAGCATGCACAGGAATGTAGAAATTGCTAACAGCGTGTGTTATTGCTTGATGATCACAGATGCCAAAGTTATACCAGGCAGAAAATACTCTATTACAGTTCAATCCATCGTTTTCCATTGGTGGTATACAATAAACCTGTACTCAGTTCCTTTTGCTAGAATATTTCTCCAGAGAAACAGGCTGGTCTACACAAGTCAGAACAGTATATTTCTGACTTATGAATGTAATACATAAGTCATTATCCTGCTTAACTACAGTGTTACAGGGATTAAGTGTAAGCCATAACCATTACCTAGCACAATTACACTGATTAACAGACTTGGTTTTTGACAGACAAAAGTAAGTTTGCCTTTTTTTTTGTGAAAACAATATTAAGGTATCAACCTTTCACAAAAAAAAAAAAATCCCACATCACTATTGGAGAAGTTTGTAGGCATCGCTTTGTTAGTGATGCAAAAGTCATCTATCAAGCTTACTTTTCATCTCACTTAACTAGTATGCATGAAAAGTTGTGCTTTAAGGAAAAATCAGAATCTATGTTCATCCTTTTTTTCTTTCCTATTGTCCACAGTATTATTGTTAAAATGTGACATGTAAATTATATTGACTAATTATTGCATTAAAGAAACAAGAAAAAATATCCTTCAACAGAAATTTCTTATGGTATCTTCCATAAAAAACTTCAGCACTTCAGTTTTCCTATCACAGAATAAAAAGATTAACAGCCATGAACTGTAGGCAGATCATTGATGTTCTTTCAATACTGTCAAAATGTCTTAAGACATTTATATATTGTTATCTATATAGGTATACCAACATACAATCTTCTTTGTCCTTCAAGAAGCAAGCCCAAAGTGAGTAACTTAATATAAGTGTAACTTAGTGAGATCTAAATTCCAGCATAAACTATAGTTGTCTTATTTTGTTATACTAAGCAGTCTTTTGACAAAACTGAAACTTGAGAACTGAAGAACCAGCCAGAATCCCAGTTAAAGCCCTTTTGATGTCACCTTTTTTTCAAGATGTGTAGGAGAATTCCTTGTAGTGGAACAGCTCGGATAGAAATATCAAAATTAACATTCATCTGATATTGTTTCATGTCTCAAACACATAAAATCATCCTAACAAAAAGTCTACATGGACCAAAAAAAAATTACTTGTATAATTCCAATTCCCCAATATCAATAGGATTTATTACCTGTTTTTTACTCAAACTCAGTCAGGGAGGATTACAGGCTTAAAGGTAAACTGTCTAAGAAAATGATATAATTTCCTGTAATTTACACCAAAACTAGGTTAAGACCATTTACCCTCTTTTCCCAGAATGAAACAGTCCAAACACAAAGAATCCCCAAGACTCACTGTACTTAGGCTCAGGACAGTAGCTGAGGTCCTATGTGAGACTTTGCTCATGACTCAAAACTTAATGAAATTGGTGATTACGTGGTATGAGTTTTCCATAGGAGAAAGATTAATAAAAAGTACTTTAAACATTTCATTTTAAAAAACAAAAACCAATCAACTTATCAAAACTGAAGTCTGCCTAATTCTAGTTGTTGGCACAGAAACCTGTACTTATTTTAATTTTCTGGGGTACCTTACAACCAGGAACAGTGAAGCAAAACATTTTTGCTTGTAAGGTTTACTTCTTCACGTCTAGAGCATTGTTGGCTTGACTGGATGATCTCTAGAGGTCCCTTCCAACACTTACCATTCTGTGATTCTGTGATCATTATTTTGAAACAATGAAATATGTTAATTTGGAAGTAGAGACCAGACAGAACCATCTGATTCTGCAGGCATAGTTTCCTGTGCTTTATTTTTAAATGCACATGAGAAGAGCATTGTTTCAGAGCACTACCCTTGTAGACAGAAAAAGCTGATATAACACAACGAGGTAACACTGAAGTATTAGACCACACACCCTAAATATTTATCTCATGATAAATACATCTCAGGAAACATGGAAACAAGGTAGCTTATAAGAAGATTTTCTACTTCAGATCATATGCCTGATCTTTTACTTCCTCCTCCCCACCTCTTACAGTAAAAGAACAATGACTATAGGCATTTGCTGTTTGACTACAGACACATCACAGTGGTGATTCAACTTCATGTTGTACAAAATAACAGCAACACACGTGCTGCTAAGTGAGCCTGATAGGTTTTCCTACCACTGTTAATCTGCTTATCCAAAAATGAGAAACACCTTTACTATCAAACAAATACTGAAAGTTTCCTTGTATGAGAGGAAGGGGAATCCCCATTCCCTCCCTAACTCCAGCTCTTCCTACAGCATCCTTTAAAGTCTCATCATTTTAATATTGGCTCTTTTCAATGCCAGATTTTCCTTTTTCTTTTTGCCAAAAGACTTGTTCTCACTTAGCAGACAGAGGCTAGAAAAAAATTTTCCTTCCTACATACTTGCAACAGCACATACTTACCGCACTTACTGAGCTGTTAACCTAACAAAACTGTTTAGGGGCCACAAAAACAGTCAAATCTAACCCAGTAAACTAAAAACCAAATAGAATAATTTCTGGTTTAGGAAAAAGCAGATTCCAGTCATTCCTGCCACCTCAGTCTTCAAGCTAAGAAAAAAGAAAAACGAGATTTCACCAGAGCTGAAAGATTTCAGGTTTCTGTAATAAGGCACGTTTAAGCAGTTGCCTAGACATCAGATGCATTTTGTATTTTCTCTTACAAAATAAAGCAAAAGGCAATTACTCTAACACAGAACACAAGTATGAGGTTTTGTGGTTAAGAAAAAGCTCCAGTAATTTTAAAATAACTTTGTCAAAAGACTTCAAGCATTTCCTTTCTCATTCCAGGAGCTGGCGTACAAACTAGGCCCACCTTAAACCCCACTAATATCCTGACCCTAATAACTTCCATTTTTTTTTGTTTCTTGAAAGACAGCTAAATAACACGTATATATAATGCCTAAACATTTACACACATATATATCTTAGTTTGAAAAAGCCTAATAGTGCTGCTAAAAGTAGTACACCTTGTTTAAGTGTGAGAACAGATTGCATGTTTTCACTCGCAATTAAAGCACAATGAATGAAGGCACCAAAGGAGATAGACACTCTGTACTCCATCCTTGATGCTGAGCCTCTTCTCATAAATGGTTTGAACATTTTTTGGTCCTGACTTATTTAATGGAGTATTATTTCTACTCCAGTTACAAGTTATTAAGAGGTTGTAATAAGACATGGTATCTGGGTCCAATTCTAAGTCATTCCATCTGCAACACACTGAAGGAGTTGTTCACATATTAGCCAGTAAAGAGGGATACAGGGACAATATAAAATGCCACCACATCTCCAGGCAAAAGGCAATATTGTTGTCAGTAACCTTCAGCAAAACATTCTCAAGTGCTTACAAGTTAAAGATCTTGAAACTATTTGTTGTTCAAAGTTTTAGGTTTTGATTGTCATTTTTTTCTTTTGGAAAACCGGTTCACTTAAAGTAAATAAGTCTACTTACTGGAATCAAAGTCTCAAATCTGTTCTGAATCCACAGTCTCCAAGTAATGACTAACGAGTATATTGATACGCTGCAAATCAATGAATTAAAACGATGCATTAACATCATTAATGTTTTCATCCAACCCTGTGATGAATTTCAAGTAGCTCAATTAGCAGGAGTCTGTTCAAGGAATGTACTCAGAGGCTAGAGTGGCTGCTAATAAAGAGGCAAAAACAGAGGAGAAGGAGAAGAAGAGAAGGATAACATTTTTGTTTATGGAGTAAAGCCATATTAGAATTTGCTATTATGTATTGTAATAGGAAGAAAGAGCAACTTGTTGCTTTGCCTGATGTGTGACTGTTACTATTGCAAAGAAACTTTCAGCTAAAGAGACTTCAGGTTGCACAGGTAGGGAAGAAAATACTTCCTACCATATCAGAGTCAAATATAAACCTATTTACTTTGCATCTGTCTCAGCTGAAGCTTCTTGCCAAACTTGTAAACTTTCACTTAGAGACCACTTCTTTTGCCCTATTAGAGTGTATATTTTGCCCTTGTCTGGCAAAGTAACACAAGACCCACACATTTGTGGGGCAAATGTCATTACATGGGGGCAAAGTGCAAGACTTGACTTTCCTCACCTGCATCCTGAGTGAGCATCTAAAACAGCCTAACCTTTAACCATTTCATCAGTCCCTCCCTTACAGGTTTGGTTTGGGTAGAACTGGCCACGTCAGAGGAAGAAGAAGAGTTGTGGTTTAGTCTAGACACAGCATTTCCCCTTTCCTTTACTATGGTCCTGCTTCCAGCAAAGATCCTTTAGTCAGTATGTTATGCAGAGGAGATTCAAGATCACAGGGCGCCGAAAAAAAAGAGTCAACCACCTGCTAGTTCAAAAAGAAAGATCTCAGAACAAAGCTACATCAAACCAGCTGTGGTACAGTTTGGTATTCACTAAACTTCCCTTCTTGAGGTTTGATCTACGCTTAGAAAGGTCTTCCCCTTACAAAGATCTGCTCTTTGAGATGAATATTAGTCTATTACGAAAGGTAGACAAGCATGCACATGTAATCAAAGTTCCACCTTAAGAGCTCCAGTTCTACAATGTTGCTCTCAGCTTCCAGCTCCAAGCCTGCTACTGTTTCTTGGCCATTCAAACCCCACAGGGACAAAAACCTTCTGTACAGCCTGCATTCAGCTGAGGCACCATAATCATTCTTCAAACACAGGGACAAAAACCTTCTTGAGGGGAGGAAAGGGTACCTTAATACACTCCGTGAGGTATTGCTATCCTGAACCACCTTGTGCCAGGATGTAGCTGTTGCTGATGCAGGGCCTCATGACCACTGTAACCCTCTGTATAGTCCTCCTGGTATTTAACTTTTCATGGTAAAAAATGTCATTATTTATTTCCATATGGATAATTAAACTAGAAAAATTAGGTGAACTTTGTAAGTTCTGACTACAGCAAGGAGACTTCTATTTAAAAACACCTGTCACTACCACTAGATAAACTGCAGATATGCAGTAGATGTGCATTCAGTACCAGGAGTTAAAACAGATTAGTAAGCACTTGTTTCTGACTCTACTTTTAAGCATGCCACGCCAGTGCGGTTAGTGAAACATATCTATCATCATCATATATTAGAATAACAGCCCAGCAATTTCAGTATCCAAAATGTCTTTGCTGTTCCTCTTTTCTTCATGGTTGTAATCACATGAGCTTTTGCCCCTAACATGGTAGTCAATATAATTACACTAGCTATTTTCCAGTGCTACAGGAAAAAATATTAGTTTCATTTTCTATCTACCAGCTGAGAAGCCTAAACGACACACTACATATCAAAATAATTCAAGATTTAGGGGGTAATTGTACAATACCCATCTCTTTCAGTCAGACTTGTTCTGACCTCTATTCCCAGTCCCAGAAAGATCAGCAGTTGATGACAGTCAGATCACCATATACTTAACTCCTTATGTGCTCACAAAATGTGGTCACAACACTGAGAAACAGGAGAAGCAACGGAATACAAGACTCCTCATCATAATTCTGTGTTTTCCTAGAGATCTGTATCGTAACACTGGAAACACTCATGTTCTTCCTGAATCTTCAGCATCCTCTCTTCCCTTCCTCAGCATCAAACCTACCACTCCCTGCCCCATGATGGTAGCATTAGGAAACAGTAGCTTCTATCTCCTGTTCATCATAGCTGCTATCAACAGCAGATAAAACTGCATCCATTCTAGCTCAGGCACCACTGCCATTAACTTTTTAGCACTCCTTTTGGTATCTGAGCCAGAATTAAAAAGAAGTTTCACTAGGTCAAACTGGAAATTGTACGGGCTGAACGATTATTATGTTCTCTAAGAACTTCCCATTTTTATTTCAAAACAAGGCGACATTTTGATAGTTACTTTTTGGTTCCAGACATGTAAAGATAACTAGGGTTTCAAGGATCATGTTTCTTTCTGCAGCTGCACGGTCTTCTGTATTTCATTTTTTTTTTTTGGAAAGAGTTCACATTTCTGTATCATAATACTACTATTTCCATTTTCTCCCTCTACAAAAAGTAAGCCAATTCGTACTTTGAAGGGTTTAAGAACAAAGCCGCAATAAAAGCTTCAAAACTAACAAATTGCCTTCAGATAAATCAATTCCAAAAAGTCTGAAATATACATTTGTTGTAATATCACACTATAAGAGCACATGGAGGATACCCTTCTGCCTCTACACTTGTGCAACACACACTACACAGTGATGCACCAAAGCTGTGTACTCCTCGAAACTCGATAGCAGGTTGTCATACTATGCAGAACCAGTGCTTTCACATTAGTGCTGGACTGTAGTAAGATAGTGTGGTGTGAAGTGAACCAAAAACTCTGAAGGAATGCCCGAGGTGCTATATTGCTGAGCCATCTTGTGGCATATTTGTTGCATTACAGTGCTAAACACACAGGGCTGTGATTTGCAGGATCTGTTCAAATTCAGGCAAGAAAACAAAATGCACCTAAACAGTAGAGCCAATCCCTTAGTAAGGAAAACATGAATTTTGGAAGTTAAGATACATAAGACCAGTCAAGTGTTAGTGTCAATTTTGGGTTTTTTTTAAAGAATTTGGTTATTACAATTAATAGCTCCTTACAAAGAAACCTACTACGCAAGTTCTTAAATAAAAACAAAACAAAAAACCCTCCACATTTAGGCTGTGCATATAGAACTCCTTATGGATAAGACAATTGAGGTCTATGGTATCACCCAGAAAAAAGCACTCAGCAAGATTAATAAATTCTTCCCCAAAAGCTCGAGACACATTCTTTCTGAAGTCTTTCTGAAGACTGACACTAAAATACTCTCACATGCAATAGTTTTCATACACACTCAAGCACCACGTTTGAAACAAAGTCCTACAGTTCAAGGCTTTCTGTGAAATTGTTGAGATACTGGGTTTATGTAATTTAACAGAAAATGAAGCAAAGTCAGAATAAATGTGGGTCTTCCAAGGCCTGGGATAAAAAAAAAAAAAAAAAAAAGAAAGCTACCACAGAGAATTCCTAGACATTACTGAATCCCTGGAATATATGCCTGTGAGTTCTCCAAACTCTCTGAACATATGGGATAACTAACCAGGTTACTGCCAGGGCAGCCACAGCATTGGTTGCTGAAGATTAGTCCTCATATAACAACCTGGTTTATTTCACAGTGATTTATTTCAGCTTCTAAACCATAAGGCGGTATGAAAGACACTAAGCAGTTTTCTACATAAAATGTGCATTTTGTGAGCAGTGGCAATGTCATCTCCTCACCATTTTACTATAACTGTTACTTGAAGAGATCCTTTTTGGAATAATTATAGTTTTCCATCAGTGTCTCCCTTCTGACACCATGGAAAGCCATCAACTTTTTAAGGGTTAAAAAACCCACATGAATCCAACACTTCACAGACCAAAAAGACACTTTAGATCCTTCTTTACCACTATATAATAACCACCCTGTTCACAAACATCTTCTGTAAATATGTTACATATGAGGGATAAAGAAATAGCAATGTCCTAACTACAAACATTTTTAAATGAGTTCTAATCCTCAAACCACAGGAAAACTCATCAGACAAGATCCTGGCAGGGCATAACACACATGCCACTTCTGGACAAAGAAATGACATTGACAGTCTTAACACAGCACCAACAAGAGCCATCTTCTTTCCATCAGCCCCAGAACTTTCAAAGTAATGGAGATGATTTACAAGGCTTTAACTGGTTTTATAGTCTTTTTACAGACATTAGGAAAAGTACTAGTAAGTAGCATTGTTGGGATAAGGCACAGCAGATACTTCTGGAACACCCAAACTACAGTTGACAGAACAGTAAATCAAAATGTATTTACTGCCTTAATTGTTTCCCACTCTGTCCTTTGCTGAAGTCATGAAACCACAAGTCCTAGTTTTGGCCTTAGTTCCTTAATAGCTTTGAGGAAGGTGGAAGGTAGATAATCACAGGACAAATAGAGATGCTTCAATGTAGACTCTCAGCCATTTCCTACCACCCACCATCTGTATTCTGCCCACTTTCTTCCCTTCCTTACCAGAAAACTTCTTACAGCCTTTAAAGTTTCAGGCTTCCCTGCTTTTGCAGCAAAAGGAAAGTAGGGTAATGTACTAGCAAGAAGATACATAGCTGGAAGCTGTAATACACATTAAAGTATAGAACTGAACAGAATAACCAGGACAATCAAAAAAGCTTTTCTCTCACATAATGGCTTAAAAACTGTTAAATGAACAACAGTGAGGGACAGGGTCTTTGAGTGGGCTTGAGGGCAGTCTCAGACACTTCAGTCTCAAATGCTCACCCAGCCCCATCCCAGTACCAAAAAGCTTTTCACATAAACTTTCTTTACAGCAGAAGAATTCTTCAAAATGTCTTTGTTTGCATCATAACCTCACTTAAGGTAATCATTTTGAAAAACTCATATCATTCCATGATACATATATCACGCACTTTATGCCATGTTACAATACAAGGAAGGCACCTGTTGTATGTTTGTGGATTAAGACTTTAACTACAATGTTGTCAGAGAGTCACCTTTTCCTAAAGCTAGAAAACGCATGCTTCTACATTTTTCAACTGTATCATGCCAATTAGCATCAATATCCTGAATCAATGCAGTTTTAAAAGGTATATGCCATGAGCACTGCTATTCACAAATTCACTAACTGATGCATCATTTCTTCATGCCAAGTATCCACAGCAATATCCACACAACTACAGCTTTTTAAAACATACCGTTTTCTTAAGGTCAGCCTTGTACTTTATCTGCCCTCAAGAGTTCTGGAGGAGGGAGCGGTGGTGGTGTGTGGAAATCGTGGACATTCTACACCTCCACAATTATCTGGCTCAGAAGACAAGATGCTCTGTGGGGCTCTGGCAAAAGACAAGCTAGTTAAAGTGCAAAAAAACCCCAACCCAACAATTCACTTTTCTTTGTCTTGACTTACTTCATCTGATAGACAAAGTAAAAAAGCAAAAGAATGTAAGCAGTGATGAGACAATGCATAAGGTACAGATGCTGAAGCATCTCTACCCACTTATAAGGACTTGGGGAAAAGACTACAATTGATATTGACACCGTCATTTTGCATTTAATAGAAGTTAAATAGCCTTGCTGTCAGCAACACAAGATTTGTACAAACAGGATCACATATACGTTAAGAAATGATCAAGTTTCTAAAGATTCAAGTTTCGCAAAGCATAAAAAGTTAAATCTGAATCTGCTAACTTTTCTCATGCTAGCAGGAAGCTTTAAGAGCTTTATGTTGATATTTAGGACTAAATCTAAACCCAAGAGTATTTTAAATTAACATGCATTGCTATTTTTAAGTAAATACTGTATAATGTATCATTCATGGCATTCTGCATTGCTCTTGCCTCTAAAATAATAAAAGGCAATGACTATTGATAGAAGACATGTTTAGAAAAAAATGAGTATTAAAACATTAGAACATAAGTTTGTCATTCACTATTTTCAAAACACTTCCCTGTCCTTCATTTAGCTATTGAAATACTGGTATGAAATGCAGAGTGATGTCTGTTTAAAAAAAAAGAGTACGGAATAGTCAATAACAGTACTGAAAAAGAAAATCCTGAGATGTTCGTAGACTGCCCCCAATTTCAAACCCTTCAAGCAGCCAAAGTTTTCGATCCCAGAGCAGGGTTTAATCAACATAAAATACATCCACCCATCTCCATAACCACCACTGAAAAACAGGATTATGTTTAACCAGCTTCTTACAAAACAATATCCACACTTCCCATAAGCAAGCCACAAGCAGGCATCGTGAAGGCTTCTTTCAGGCAAAGAGAGAAATTTGTTTTTAAGGCTGTAACTCAGATAGTACTATTGCTCAAGAAGGAAAAGGCTCACACACATAGGGCCTCTGCACACAAGCAATCACACAACAAAAATGCCCGTTAACTTCTCTAAAACAGCCGATTCCCATCTCATCTGCCTGTAAAGTCTCTAATCTAGATTGAGAGACTATTCAGCTCTCTTGAGTAAAAGGAAATGCATCTCCTCCGTCTAGACATCCAATTTAAAATGAGAGCAATGCTTTTTCAATTTCAATTAAAGAACACATGCCAGAAACTTCTTTTATCTAACATTTTTGAAACTCATACAGTAGTTTTATTCATGAAACCAAACCTGTAAATACAAACCAACTATTTATTTCCCCCTCAGCTGCAACAGTATACTAAGTTTAATGACCTGTTTCATGTAAAAATGCCACATAATCCTATATTGGATACTTTTGCAGTTCATGGTTACATAAATATTTATCCTGATTAATTTACTATGTGTTGTTAACTTTTTTTTGGTACACATTATTGAAAATTATTACTTTTGTTGCAGAACTGAGATTTTCCTACAATCTGTTTGATGGAAAGTCCTAGTTTTACAGACAGCATTTCAAACTGGATAATTCTCTACAGTGCAACTCACGCACAACAACAGTTGTGGCCATTAACCCTCTGCTGGCAGTGGTACAAGTTTCCTCAAGGCTGAAGCGTTAATACCAGCGTGCATTTGCACTTGAGTCAAGAAATACACTCAGCTCTAAAGGTCTGAACATAGAAATAGACATTTCAAAAGGACTGCATGAAAAGCAGCAATTAATATGGCAACTCATATAGCTCTGCTTTTAGCCATGAATTTGTTGTAGATGCAGAGAGACATAAAATTACACAAAGTTAACAAATAATAGCTATTTACCTTATCAGAAGAATTTAGGCTTTTTTTTTTTCTTTCCAGGAAGGAACAAAACAGGAAATCTAAAGTCTGAAACTATCCTGAACCACAGATTCCCACAGCAATGAAAATCTAGTTGATAATGGTACTCAGTAAATTAAGCAATCTGATAAAGATTATGATTAATCAATTACAATCAATAAACTTAGGGGAACAGAGGGAAACTACACATGCATGTTGTTGCAGAGTTGGTATTTTTCAAAGCACAGAAGTAAGAATATATTATCACTGTTTCTTCACGTTTGTACTTCAGAAGACTAAGATTAAGAATTGGACCAATGTAATGTATCAGTTTCTCCAGCAACCGAAGATAACTCAACAGTGCTAAATCATGATATGACCATAGATCAATTTTCAGATAAAACTCCCTTTATTATTGTGGCTTTGAGAAGTACTTTTAAGCTTTTAATAATGCACTGTTCTTCATTTTAATGTACCTAATGAATTGATGCAAAGTTCAAGGGAAAAATAAATCTTTTTAATTTCTATTTCCCCAGAGTAATATGAAAGAAATCACTTAGGCTGGCATACCTATTTACTTTCAACTGAAGTGTATTAACACTAAAAAGTAGTTTTATTCTACAGTAAGGAATATGGGAATCTAGAAACAAGTTTTCCCATTAGCACATCATCCATACACAGCCAGTATGTAAGTGCTCAGCAAGGGACTTGTGGTATAGTCTCAAGACAGAGCATTTAAGAGCAACACATTGAGCATGTTTCTTTACAACAGTTTTGTCTTCATAAAATGTTTTGCCAATGAACCTGACAAAACAAAGCCCAAACTACAAAGAAGCTGTTTTACAAAACATGCATGGTAGGGTACATTTTTGCAAAGTGAAATTTGCCTACAAGGGACCTGTTAAGTATGTAGTTACTTTTAAAGTGCCTTAACTTTTTTTCTAAAACTATACATGGTATTTATTATTTAGACCATGCTTGGTTTCAGCATTATGTAGTATCTGTTAACACTGCAAAAGTAGTGAAACAGCATGTTTAACAGCTGTGTATCTTCAAGACACAGAGTAACTGACATGCTAAGAGCTCATGGGCTGTTAAAAATGGCAATTTAGAAGGACCTTTGTAGTAAGAATAAAAAACATCACTGAAACACTACGGTAATGCTGGCCACACATATAGATTTTCTTGGCAGAATTGCATAACTTCCAAGGTATTCTTTGCTGCTAGAAATACAGGCAATAAGTCAGTTAATGTGAGAAACGAGGAAAAACAAACAACACAAAAATCCTCATAGCCTCACAATATGAAATGTATGTTAGTTTGGTTTTATCACCATACATGCCCAAGCTTACATTCTTACTCACGTAACAAGTTATTATTAAAAAGTGCTTTTAATACACACATTTAGAGTCTAACTTCAGAAGCATGTAACTGTAAAAAAAATCAAACCAACCAAAAAACAATACACAAAACACCTAAGACCAAATAGTTTAGAAAATCCAGTTAAAAGGACTGTCCAGCCTCTTATTATACTTCATAAAAGCCATATAAGGTAAGAATACTGAGCAGTTACATTTATTGGCAGAGATAACTGCACAGGAAAAAAAGTTCTCTTAATTGAAGTTCTCCATAGCTTCCAGCCTTGAGACAGTAATTTAAGTAGTTATTGTTTTCAGGCCGAAAAACCTCTGAAATTTTAAAAATAGTAGAAATGGTCTGCTTCTGTGAAGAAGTATCATTTATCACAGTGTCTCTCTAATACTATTGGGATTATTACTTGGCATAGGAACAGCTCTAGTTCAGTGTCTTTTTAGCAAAGCAAGGGGTTTATACAAGGAAAACTCCAACTAAATCAAGCTTTTCATGGGAACATACTAGACAGAACTTTCACCAGGAAAAACACTATGGTTTTGTTGTCTATGTAGTGTTCTGCTTCGGGTGTCCACTCCTCTCAAGTCTTTGAGGTAGCAGTTCATAAAAAGAACGTCCTTGGTGAGGTAAGTGTCTACTAAATCAAAGCAGTCTTCAATCTAGATCTGAATCTTAGTAGGTGACAGCCCAAGAAACAGTTTATCCACTATTCTGGAGTGACTATCAGAGTTCCTGTACAAGATGTGGAATCACTGAACTGTACACATGTGATCTGAACTAAGAATGTAAACTATTACTCCTAACAGCTCACGTGGGTACCCTAATTAGTGGCCAGCAAGATTCTTTTTGCCTGCCTCAGAATACACAAATAACCTAAATTTAGCTTACTGCTAAAGAAGCTTAATAATTAATAACTCTCACCAAGAAATTCTCTCCTGAAGGACTACAATTCAAAGCCGTACAAATGTGTTGATATAGCTATCATTGGTTGTATATGGCCTTTACAACCATTGAACATAGTATTTACTTATTTACTCTGAGCAACAAGTACAAGAAAAACAACTTCAATGATTACACAAAAATTTCTTTCAGAAATGCTTTGGAGAGATGAGGATCAAAGTGCAAGTTTCACTAAGCAGGTAAGAAGTAAATTACTAGCTATATCTTATAATTTTAGATGCCTGCAAAGGAAAAAAAATGTGACAACTAATTGTTACCAAGTTGATTACCTGAGCTTAAACTGGGTTGCCACCACTTGAACATCCAGAATTACAGTTATGGTCAGGGTTGGAAGGGGCCTCTAGAGATTGCCCAGTCCAATTCCCTTCTAAAGAAGGTCCACCCAGATCAGGTCACACAGGAACATGTCCAGGGAAGTTTTGAAAACCTCCAGAGAAGGAGGCTCCACATCCTCCCTGAGCAGCCTGTGCCAGGGCTCCCTCACCTGAACAGTAAAGAAATTTCTCTTCATGTTCCAGTGGAACTTCCTGTGTTCCACCCTTGTCCTATCACAGGGCACTAAAGAAAGGAGTCCAATCCTCTCAGCACTGATTCTTTAGGTATTTATATTTACAAGCTCCCCTCCTCAGCCTTCTCTAGGCTAAATAGCCCCAGGTCTCACAGTCTTTCTTCGTAAGAGCAATGTTCCATGCTCCTCATCATCTTGGTGGCCCTCGACTGGGCTGTCTCCAAAAGTTCCCTCTCTTGAGCTGAGGAGCCCAGAACTGGACACAGTACTCCAGATGAAGCCTCACCAGGGCAGAGTAGAGGGGGAACAGAACTTCCCTTGCCCTGTTGGGCACACCTTTTTTTATGCCTCCCAGGCTGCCATTGGTCTTCTTGGCCATGAAGGCACATTGTTGGCTCATGGTTAGCTTCCTGTACACCCAAACTCCCAGGTCCTTTTCTGCAGAGCTGCTCTCCAACAGGTCACCCCTAGCCTGTACTAGTGCATGGGATTGTTCCTCCCCAGATGCAGGACTCTGCACTTGCCCTTATTGAACCTCATGAGGTTCCTCTCTGCTCAACTCTCAAGCCAGTCGAGACCCTGCTGAATGGCAGCACAGTCTTCGGATGAATCAGCCAGTCCTCCCAGTTTGGGGCCATCAGCAAAATTTGCTGAGGGTATACTCTGTCCCCTCATCCAGGTCATTGATGAAGGTGTTGAATAAGACTGGCCCTAGAACTGATCCCTGTGGAACCCCACTGGCCACAGGCCTCCAACTCAATTCAGCTCCAACTTGATCACCATCCTCTCAGTCTGTCATTCAGCCAGCTCTCAATCTATGTTGGTCAAGCAGAACTTCCCCATGGTGAATCCATATTGACTGCCCCGATAACCATCTTTTCCTTCATATGTTCAGAGATGACATCCAGGATGAGCTGTTCCAGTATGGAATGGAGATGAGGCTGAGTGACCTGTAATATCCCAAGTCTTCTTTCTTGCCACTTTAAAAACTAGAGTGACATTGGCCTTCCTCCAGTCCTCAGACCTGTGCTCCACAATTGTTCAAAAACGAAGAGCAGCTTAACAATAATACATCTTTTTACACTAACAGCTAGACATTTCAGTTACTATAAAAAAAAAGTATCATTAGTGTGATGTTATGTCTCTAACCTATAGTTATACATTCCTTCAGTATAGATCTTCTGTAATTTATAATTATTAATTCTGTGTGTATAAATATCTGTGAGCAAGGTGACACTGTGGACTGTGCAGGTTCCAAAAGCTCATGCTTCCTGATGATGCTCAGCCACCTCAATCTACTACACTTCCATAGTTCACAGGAACGTCTCAGGCATATAGGAAGAGATAGACCAAAATGGATGTGCTGCCATATCAACTAACAAGTGCTGGGTATACACTTTAAACACAACAGGAACACTATGGACAGCCATCTTGGTCTTCATATCCACCACTGACTTCCAATTTAGAACCTAAAGGGTTTCTTTTTAAGGCCTGTAAATGTAAGCATATGGAATGTGACTACAGCAGCGCTGAAGATCAAGGCCTATGAAAAAACTGTGCCACACATGTCCGAGGCTTGGCTGGGATAGAGTTCATTTTCTTCCGAGTAGTGCTACAATACTGTGCTTTGGAGTTAGTGCAAGAATAATGGTGATAACACACTGATGTTTTACTCGTTAAATAGCTCTTATCTTAAGTGAAGGACTTTTCAGTTTCAGCAAGGAGCTAGGTACACAAGCGGAGAGGGGAATATATCTAGGGCAGCTGACTTGAACTAGCCCAAAGGGCTATTTCCATACCATAGAATGTCATGTCCAGTATATAAACTGGAAAGAGCTGGAACGTTAGGGGCAAATCACTGCTCAGGGATGATCTGGGCATTGGTCAGCAGGTGGTGAGCAACTGCATCACTTATCTTTTCTGGGGTTTTATTTCTTCGTTATATTTATTTTCATTACTATTATTATTATACTTCTATTATTATTATTATTTTAGCTATTACACTCTTCTTAACCCATTAATTTTGTTCGGTTTTTCTGATTCTCCTGCCCATCCCACTGGGAAGCAGGGAAGAGTGAGTCAGCAGCTGCATTGTACTGAGTTGCTGGCTGGGGTTAGGCTGCAACAGCAAGGAAAGAAATAAATACCAGTTTCCTTTCTCAGTGAAGAGAATATTTGACTATGATGAATTTAGGTCCTAGTAAGTCAATAACTGTTTAGTGTCAAGGACATCTCCTGTTTGTGGGAGGTTGGGACAGGGAGTGCATTCCCATATAGAGGTAGTGAACAAATTAATGAGTTCAGCAGGATGAACTTGAATTTTCCTGGATTGAGGGAGTAAGAGAAAAGTAAAACTGTTCTGTGACAGGCTTTTACTACTAATAAATTTGCATTATCTGTACACCAACTGTGACAAAATTCCAAAGTCCAGTATATTGCACATATGCATGAACCAAAGCAGTAACACAAGTGGTATGATGCCCAAAGTAAAGAAGGTAGATAAATGTGATCATATCAATCATTACTCTGAGCAGTTATGATGCTCAGACAACTCATACCCACTACTATGGAACATGCATACATGCCCCTGCACGCACAGAGGCAGAAGACAAATACAGAAGAAAATGATTAGACTTTTGATGTTCTGGGATTTTCGAAGATGGCCTCCATCCCTCATCATTTTTATCTCCCTAACTGGAGTCTTTCTACACCTGTGAAATCAAATATAGTACCTTTACTGTGTCATCAATTCAGTATTAAATGTATCTAAGTTGAAAATGGACCTCTGGGACAAAGTAAAATGAAAAAAAAATGTGGGAATGTGAGTAATGCCACATCACTCAATTTCTCATCCCATTATTGTGAAAAATACACAACTTGTTAAAAACCTTCAGGGACAAACACAAAAGAAATTGTGCTTCCAAAAATATTGTAAGAAAATGTAAGAGTATAGAAGCCTCTCTCATATTTCATTCTGCAAGTTTGCTTTCCTTTTAACATATGAAAGTGAGTCTTTCCGTGAAATGACTCTCTGCTTTCCAAAGCTATTCTCCAACATTGTATTTTACAAGATGTTGTCGATAACTCCTTTCAAGACAGGATTTCAACACAAGAGCTGGAGATTATTTGAATAAAACCAGAACTTATGGTTTGACTTATGCAACAAGGTTCAAGTTTTTCTATTGTACAACTAGTCTAACTATTAACCAAGGTACAAGCTGAATTACAGAATTGCAGGATTCAACTTCCGTTTTTAAGTATCATCCATTCTAGTTCATTAGGATCCCATACCATGTTTTCTCTAATTAAGAGCTTGCAAGTTATAATTTTGCAAGACAAATGTATCAGCTACAGTTTGTATTAACTTACCCTACCTATATTATATCATTTGAGAGCAAAAGTAATAGAAATCAGACAACAGTAACCTGTATAGCAGGACATTAATTCCCAGGTAAGACTAAAAATAACAGAGTTAATAGTGGCAAGTGTTGTTGAACACAAGTTTTGATTGAAAGCATACTCTTTGTGCCATACTGGCATCTACTTATCTAAGTAGTTCATGCTTCTGCTAACCACTCGCAACAGAAAAGTCAGTCCACACAGCTAACACTTCCAGAGAATACAAGGCTAAATCTCTTTTGAAGTTGAAGCCATCTAGCTATAATTTACAAGCCTTCATGATGCAATCAAATTACATGCATTCTGCTGTTTTGTTACCATTTTATATTTTATTACTAAAACTACTCTAAAGTCTTAAAGTAAGTAACAGGAAATAAGGACATAGTCCTCAAACATCCCTTTCCAATCTCTAGATTAAAGGCTGCGAGTTGGTTTGATGAACAATTATGACTCAAATACAAATCTTTGAAAAGGTTGTCTATCACATAAAGCAAGAAACTTCACTGCAGGAAATCAACTATTACTCTCCTGTCACAAGTTTGTTGTAACAATATTTTCCTCTGTATTTATTAGTATTTCCTTCTGTTACACCAGCCTTTTATGAGGATGGTAATACACTGAAATAAGCCTGGAAGGTCTCATGGATCTAGTATTCCTTTCAGACAACAGAACAGTTTTCACAAGTACTTTTGTTCCAAAACTGAGTTATTTACATAAAAATTACATCTTTCCAAGTCTTAAAACTCCAGCTTCTTACTGAGACTACAAAAGTCAAAACTTGACATTAATTTCTATGAATTTTTTGTAAATACTTTTCAGCACTGATGACATTTTCTAGGACATTTAACAAGTCTTCCATAGCAAGTTGCTGTGCTTTATCAAAATTGTGAGATTAGAAAAACTATTACAATTTTTCAGGTCCTTGGATTAAGTGTCAATTGGGAATTGAGCTGGAGGTTTTCTTCTACTCAGGGGAATTAACTTATCAATATTTCAGTAGCCTAGCTTTCAAGGAATGGGTACTCCAATTTACTTTTCAGATGCCCTCTGTGTAGATAATGAGAAAGGAAGGTACAGACAGCACAGAAGAACTTGTTGGCATTTATATTTAGAAGAAAACATGTCCACAAACAGAGGCACTTTTTCCCACAACAGGATCCCAAATTCACCACAACTATCCATTTTTCCTCACATTGAGAAGCTTTGATTGAAACACAGATTGAGATCACTCAGGAATAATTCCAGTTCTAAGTGATTTAAAAGTAGCACTCATAGAAAAACTAAAAACATTCTGCATGATGAGCTACATAGTACCCAAAATGGGGGGGGAAAAAAAACCTACAGTAAACTCATATTAATGTTATATTGTGGGAAAGTATTAAAATGATGGAAGCCTTAACACTTTTTGAAAAGCCACAGATTTTATCTTTAACATTAACATAAATGTGGGTTTACTCACCCATGAATTAGTCTTTAATTGATTTTTATAAACTGTGGCAAATAAATTAATGCCAAAGCTGCAGCAAGTGTACTTTGTTTTTCTACTGCATTTTGATTACACTGCAGATCACATTTTATAAAACCGCACCAGTATAACCCAAACCAAGCCCAAGCAACTAATAACCCACTCATCTGACATCTGCAGTATATTTAAAAACAGAAAAAAAAAGATGAGAGCTCACATCTCAAGTACAATTTCAAAATAATTTGCAAATGCTTTTTGGTTTTGGTTCCACATTACCTATGCTTGGTTAAGCTTGGTCATTCTCTTAATTGCCTGCCAAACTTGCTTAAGAGCCTGGAAAAAAATAGTCAAGAAAATAATCCTAGAAACAGAAAAAAATAAATCTCAAAGCATCGAAACAGCGTTCACACACATCTCCTCCTACAGTGGACCTAGTGTATCATGCCTAGTGGAATTTGGCATTTTTCTCTACAAGCAGTCAATAACTGGAACTCAATCATAAATGCCTTGTTTTCTGGCAAGCACAGCAGCCTCAGCTGTGCAGTCTAATCAAAGTCCTCTATGTACAGCAATCACTGCTCTGATCCTGCTCGCCACACTGCTTCCAATACAAGCCAGGATGCTGTTTGGCTGCCTTGGCCACATGGGCACACTGCTGGCTCATATTCAGGTGGCTGTCAGCCAACACATCCAGGTCCTTCTCCATCTAACAGCCTTCCAGTCATTCTTCCCCCAGAATGTAGCGTTGCATGGGGTTGTTTGGCTGTGTTGAAATTCATGTAATTGGCCTCAACCCATTCCTACCCTCAAGCAGATTGACACTCAGGGAATTGATCCCAGGCAGGGCTGCCAGGGACCTGCTCAGGGCCTGGCAGAGCCACCAACATGGCCCAGCTGGCCCTTGCTCACCCAGGAGAGGGGCCAGGGCACAGAGGACAAGACAAGAAGAGGAATTCTTTAGGCACACACATCATCTGTCCCCTTCAACTTGGGGTACACCCAATGGCTTTCACACCAGTCCCTTATGACTGCTTAGCACTTTTCCAAGCCAATTCTGGCCCTTGGGCACCATCTTCCACCTGCTTCTTTCTTGATATCAAAGTCCCTGGAGAGGGTCAGGCTCAGTTGCTTCTCTGAGATGCTATATCGTGGGGATGTATTTTATAGAGTGGAGTTTTCCTTTAAGCAAGGATAAGGAGCCAAGTATCTTGGGCAGCAGGCTCCAGAAGTTAGGAGAAGGTGTTAATGTCAAGGCTATAGAAACACTTTAGGTTAAGATAAAAAGAAATCAATAGCTTCATTGTGTGAATCTGACTGTTCTTTATCCTTGAAGATGGACTGGAGACTGATAAGGAGGTAGCCTCCTACCTCAGAAGGCACAAAGGCTGGATGGTTGCCAAATTAGTGTGCCAAGTCAGCAAAAACCTGTAGTAACTGGGAAAAAGGTGAAAGCAGCAGCAGAAGATCCGAACCAAGAACTCAGTTTAAGGCCAAGAAAACCTGCTCCCTCATACCCGTAAGGAACAAGTGTGCTAATTTACACAGCAAACAAGGCTAATTTAAATACAACTAACCAATAGCAGAAGGAATGTTAATCACCAACAAGAGTACATTAAGGTGTGATTTTCCTAATCAAGTAACAGGATAAATACATGAAAGTTCTTTTGTGTGGTGTGCTAGCTTTAGGGGAATTATCACCTGGCACCCATGTTTGGGCAAATATAAAATAAAGCAATATCTAGACTGTGTGTAGATTGGCTTATTGCACATCAGAAACCCCACTTGAGGTACAACATAAACAGCATGGGGCACATCAGTTTCAGTAACAGCTGGCAGAAAAGCCCACTGGAGAAGATAAAAAGGGGTTCTTGTTTTTAATAAAGCCAGAGGGTTGCTTTCTTTTTTTTAAAAAAAGTACTCCTCAATATTAACTTATTGAACACATCTTTTCTGCAAGAGTCCTTGTACTTAAAGCACCAGGTATCTGGTGCAAGTTAGAACACTAGCATCAACATATTTAACCAATTTTGAAAATTACTAACTTTTCAAATTGAAATTTGGAACTGAAAACAGGCAGTTTCCAATTAGCCTAAAGACATTACCACTATAAAAGAGATAGTTTTCTTTACATTATCTAAAATTCTTACTGCTATTTAACTCTTAACTGTGTTTTCACATGGTGCATAAAGCAGATTCATCAGTTTATTGGCTTTTGAGGAAACTTGTAACAGTCACAGGGTGGGGGGAAAAAAAAACCCTTGTTGAGGGAGCATTGATACATAGCACACTGTTTGTACACTGTACACATAAGAATCATTTAAGACTGGAATTAAGAAAGCCTCTACACAAGACTCCCTATGAAAAAAAAGAATTGTATAAACTAAATATCTCAAATTTTGATTCCTACTGAAAGTGAAAAATAATCAGTAGTTTTTAAATGTACATAAGTTTCAGTATTAAAGATGTCATCTTAATTACAATTAAAGCACTGAGATCATTTCCTATGAAAAAGCTGTTCAAGTTTATTATTTTAGTGGGGAGCTTTCAACCTCAATCTTAAACTGACAATCAAGAGCTAAAATGAAGTTAAACTACAGAGTTAAACTCTGTAGTTAAACAAAGTCTCGTTCACATTCAACGTACTGCAGTCACTTGATTCAACACTATAAATCTATAAAAAGTTTCTGAGCAGTATCAAAACTGATTAGACATCTGTATACACACTTCATTTCAGTTAGGTTGGAAATGCCTGTAGTAGTCCAGAGCCCTCTGATGTGTGCCTAAAATCTGCACTCATTTAAAAGAAGACAGTTTCTGACTGACCCCTTTTTGATTAGCATACAAGTTCTCTAGTTCACACTTGTCAGCTTGCAGCAGTTGCCAGGAGGAGGTTCAAATCCCAGCCTCCATATCTGCACACAGTTACTATGAAATTGCCAATGGCCAACACACATGCCAAAGGTAACCTGGGAAAGTAAAATTTTATTACTAAGCTGAGAGCTCAGTGTTTCAACTGAAAGTTGGCATCACCCACAAGTATGCCCAAGTCCAGACCTCATGCTTAGTTGAGGTTAATCCCTGTGGGCTCTCTCCACCCTCCCACTTTGCATTGGCCCAGTAGCCAAAATACAGTAACAGCTTCACCCGCTTCTGGCAGGGAAAGTTCCAGACAAACATTTGCAGTAGGCATTTGTCCTATCACAGTATTCTGGAGCAGAACACTGTATTCACAGCCCAAAAAACACCATGGGCTACAATCTCACGGTAAACAGATACCAAGATAATGACACACAAGACCCTGAAGGACCCAAACCAGGACTGCCTACAGTGGCCTCAGTACCCTCTACTGTCAAAGGTCTCCTGCTGCTTCAGGCCCTCCTTATCACCTGGTTCTTCCACACCTTTTCTTATTAACAAATAGGGTAGACAATGGTTAGAGGACTGAATTTGGCCAATACACTACATAAGTAACAGCCTATTAAGCATAATATAGTTTGTAGATATCTTACTCCACCTAAAGTATTTTTTCTTTGGATAATTATGTACAAGTAGCTTTAAAATATTTATTGAACAGGCACTTACTCTTAAAATGCTCAATAAATCACAGCAATCACGTCCAGATTTATTTACATCAAAACTTAAACAGGGAGCATAGCAAAAGTGTTATGACATGCAAGAATAAGTGGTTTGGAACTCTAGAAGTTCAAAGATATCAAAAGATACTCCAGAACAGTAGCCAACATTTGTTACACTTGGGAGAAATCCACTATTTCCCACACGTTTTTGTTCAAAACTGAAAAGGTCACCATTAAAAACTCCAATGCACAAGATGATAGGCATTGTACTGAAGCACAAAGACTGTTTGACATAATACACCAACACAGAACAGAAGAAAAGGTTATCACTGTAGCACACGTGGTACTTACAGACCCTCTATATTTGAACTGTGACAAACAACATCTGTTTCATTTAAATAGCTCAGAAATAGCAGTAAGTCATTGTTTTTCAGCAATAAGAAGGTTGACACAAGCTGTTATTCAGAAATCAACAAGTCATATGAACAGCCTATCCCAGGCAGCTTTCTGATGGAAAGACTGCTACTCCATTTTAAACTTCAGACAGAACAGAATATTAGATAGCTTCACTCATTTGTGGCACAGCAAAAAGTATTTTAAAGGAGGAAATTTAACATATAGGCTACCCACTACAGACATGTCTCCAGTGATAAGCCACAGAAAATCTGAAGGCTTTGTTTTTGAAATTAATAATTTGCAAGGTGTCCTTATACTGTCAAATTCAAATGGCAACAAAACACTAACTTACTTCAAATATAAAACTCCACTCTTTCAGTATCAGAATTAACATTCTGCAGGCTAATCTCCTCTAAAAGAGCAACATTTCATCATCTTCATATATATAAAAAGCAAAACAATTGTATTTGTACCTCCATCAGTTTCCAGAACAGTAAGGGTGCCAGCATTTCTCTATAGTCAAAGAGTTTCCCCTCTAATTCCATGAAGAAAGTTGCCTGCAATGAAGTTGAAGTTATGAAAAAGACTGGTAACCACTCAGTCATATCTTGTGCTTTGCCACACATTAGCAGCAAGAGCTTTTTGGAATTGTATGTATTTGCCTGGGAGGAATCCATACGATAGGACACTCTGCAAGTAAAAACTACGAAATCTTGGCAGAGCAGCGTGGGAAAACATGCCTGGAATCCTTCTGTATTCCATACAACCCGATATTTAAAGTTACTATTGAAGTTAAGTATTTACCCCAATTCCTAAGCACAAGGTGCTGCCCCGCTTGTTTCTCCAACAGCCACAGCCATGATATAATGACACCCTCATGCTGTGTTAAGTCACAAGCAGCAGTAAAACAGCCTTTTACATTGAATAAAAGGATCTCTAGCACCATTCCACATAGTACAACAAATGTGTCTGGCATATTGTAAAATAACTCAAAAAAAAAAAGATGAATAAAAACCTACAGACAAGTTTAAGCAGGTCCAGAGGAGCACCATGAAGATGATCAGAAGGCTGGAGCACCACCCTCTATGAAGCCAGGCTAAGAGAGTTGTGGTTGTTCAGCTTAGGAAAGAGAAGGCTCTAGGGAGACCTTTGAGCAGCCTTCCAGGATATAAAGGGGGACTAGAGAAAAGATGGGGAAGGACTATCAGGGAATGTAGTGATAGGACAAGGGGTTATGGTTTTAAATTGAAAGATAGTTGATTTATATCAGAAGAAATTCTCTACTTTGAGAGTAGTGAGGTACTGAAACAGGTTACCCAGAGTTGTGGATGCCCCATCCCTGGAAGTGCTCAAGGTCAGGGACTTGGAGCAACCTGGTCTAGGGGAAGGTGTCCCTGTCCATGACAGACGGGTTGGAACTAGGTGGTCTTTCAGGTCTCTTCCAACTCAAACCATTCTATGATTCTCTAATTACCTCTACACAAGTGTTTTAGAAAGAAAGTTTATGCTTAAGGACAAGTTGCTTAACTGTTTTACCTTACAGGAAAGTATAAGCTCTGGAAGAAAGTGGTAGTTACAGAAGACTAGGGTGTGAAATGCAGAAAGATACCCTTCTCCAGCAAATAGTCTTCATATCTGTCACCAAACTACTGTAACAATTAATAACATAGTTTCATTAATAGTATAATGAGATACATTAATAATGTATCTCAATAATTAAACATTAATGAGGTAGTTATTAATGATNCCTGGAAGTGCTCAAGGTCAGGGACTTGGAGCAACCTGGTCTAGGGGAAGGTGTCCCTGTCCATGACAGACGGGTTGGAACTAGGTGGTCTTTCAGGTCTCTTCCAACTCAAACCATTCTATGATTCTCTAATTACCTCTACACAAGTTTTTTAGAAAGAAAGTTTATGCTTAAGGACAAGTTGCTTAACTGTTTTACCTTACAGGAAAGTATAAGCTCTGGAAGAAAGTGGTAGTTACAGAAGACTAGGGTGTGAAATGCAGAAAGATACCCTTCTCCAGCAAATAGTCTTCATATCTGTCACCAAACTACTGTAACAATTAATAACATAGTTTCATTAATAGTATAATGAGATACATTAATAATGTATCTCAATAATTAAACATTAATGAGGTAGTTATTAATGATGGATTCCTCATTTTCCAAGAGCATTAATGACAGATCTTCAGGGCCATCAACAGGAAGATGTTCTGAACAGGTCAAACCGACAGCTAAAGGAGCCTTTGTAGTGTGAGGAGGCCTCCTCCTGAGAAGAAGAAGCGGCAAAGTCCATCTGTAATGAACTGACCACAACCCCCATCCCCTGCACTGTGGATGGGGGTAGAAGGAAGGGGAGTCCTGGAGGAGGGAGGGGTGGGGGGAGGTATTTTAAGATTCAGTTTTATTTCTCATCTTCCTGTTGTTATATTAATAAATCAAACCTTTTTTTTTTCCTCCCCAAATCAATTCTGGTTTGCCTGTAATGTTAATTACTGAGTCCCTTTCAGCCCTTAAGATTATGTGATCTTTCTGTCCTTGACACACAAACCACTCGTTATATTTCTCTCTCCCCTGTCCAGTTTGGGAAAGGGAATGATATGACAACTTGGTGGGCATCTAAAGTCCAGCCAGGCCTATACTACCATAATCTTGCTCCTTGGGTACCAAACATCTTCGACGAGCCCACAAGGACCACAAAGAAGCCATCAACTGCTGCTGAGTGAGGTTCAAAGATCTCAGTGGGGACTCATGTTTTCAACCATAGACATTATTTAATGCCATCAACTATGTACCATGCAGTCACTCACATACTCCTTCCCACCTTTCACTAGGATGAACAAGAGAATTAGAAAGAGGAAAAAAGCCCCAAACTTGTGGGTTGAGGTAAGAATAGTTTAACAATTGAATACAAATATTATTATAATGGCAATCTTTTCTTCCTTTAATTACTAACACAGACAAGTGGTACACAATGCAACACAATGCTCACAACTTGCTGACCAATGCCCAGTAGGAATTGGCCCCTCTCCATCAACTCCCTCCAGCTTATATACTGGGCATGACATTCTAAGGTATGGAATAGCCCTTCGGCTACTACTCCAGGTTAGTTGTCCTGGCTGTGCTCCCTCTCAGCTCCTCATTGGCACGGCATGGGAAACTGAGAAATCCTTGACTCATGATAAGCACTACTTAGCAACAAGTAAAAACAGTGTGTTATCAATATTGTTCTCCTAATGAAACCAAAATACAGCACTGTACCAGATACTAGCTGAAACTAAGATAACAGAGAAGGGGTACCCTCCACTCTCCCTATCCATCCCACACAAAAAGGCACATGGCTACAAGGCAAGTCCAGTTAAACAATCCAGTGAAAACCTTTGCCTGAGGTCTTTGTTGATCCTACCTCTCTCAACAGAAGTCTCTTTTCTCACGCCAGCACTGCAGCAGAAACCAAACGTCTGGGCAAGAGCTACCTTTTGCTCTCCCACATGCTTTAATAATCTCACCAGCACCACAAAAAGGATCCCGATTTTTTTTTTCCAGTTTCACAACTCAGCCAAACTCAGCTGTATTGCCCCTCATCACAGCCATACTTTAACCTTCACTTAGCCAACAGCTATCACCAACCTTTCTGACCAGCCTTTCACTCATTCACATCCTCAGTGGGGTTTTACTCATCCCCTTCAGCAGATGACCTTTGCTTTGGTTTCATTTCAAAACTTCCAGTCCCCATTTCTCAACTCCAGGATGCCAGTCTACTTCTAACAGCCCTCATTTAGATTACAGCACAGCCATTCTGCTAAAGTAACTAGAACACCAAAACTACATGAGATGCTCTCAGACTTCACTCCTGTTTCCTAGTTTCATCCTAGCTCACTGAGGAAGAGGAGTTCTGTCAAGCCTCAGCTATGATAGTCTGGAATATACCTCACAGGTGCACAGAGATGCCGAGTCTGGCAGAAGAAAAAGCTGTAGGACTGACACATGGTCACAGAGAACACCTTCCCTGAAGGCAGACAGGCAACACCACAAAGTCCATATCTGACTGCAAAATAAGAGCTTTTCAAGAGTATATGAATACAGCCCAGAGACAAAAATCTCTTGCCCCAAACAAGGTCTTGAGAGCCTGCTCCAAACCACTCAGCCCACCTCAAAGTGGTACAAAGGTTATGCAACACTGTTTTCTCTTAGAGTTGGCTCCTTTGGGTTGAAATGTTGTGAAACAGACAGTGTAGGAAGTTTTTGGATCAACTGTAAAAGCCTGGCAAGAGATGTGAAGGCAGAACAGTACCGTCCTAAAACAGGAAGTTTTCTGCAAGTCTAGGAAATAGTGCTACCAAACTTGCCCACCAGCACAGCAGCATAACCCTACAGAAGACCCCTGATGCTCTGCATTAGTACTACATTCTATTGTTAAATGCAACTCACGTCAACTCTCCTGTAGCTTTCTTCCCCAAACATTAGCAATTCAAGCTTCTTTAGCTAAAAACTGTAAGAAACAAGTATCACACATAACAGCAATCGCTAACTTTAAGCAATAACTCTTGTTAACAAATATCAGTTCCCTCTAGATCTGCCATATTAAAAGGTACTACCTCACTTTGCTTTCCCTCCCCTTGATTGTCACACCACTTATCTGTAAGCAAACTCTTCTCACAGTGGCTGGAACAGAAAAATAGCTCAGCTGATAGGAAAAATCTGAGAGTCCATACGCCAGTGCTGCAAAACTTGGAATATAAAATGATCCAGGCATACGTAAGAACCCAAGGATTTAATCCTACTCACATTCAAGTTAATTTCCTTCTCTAAAAAAAAAAAAGAAGCAGCCTGGAATTATGCTTTCTCTTCATCAAAGACAACATTGCTATAATCTTTGTAACATGTATTTTGCACAAGAACCAAAGAGAATATTCTTTTTTCCAAGAAACAAGCAAACACTTCTATTCCTCATGAGAGTCTGAGATTTCTTTTTAAAAGCTGCCACTATTTCAAAGCAACACAAACCTTCTGCAATCTACTTTGTATCCAGAGGAACAAGATAAAAATTTAAAAAGGTAACATTCAGCAAATTACTCGAAATGTTCTTTCAAAAATATAAGAACAGTCTTCTGCTTGAACAGAAACCTTACCACCTCCTGAAACTACCTTTGGATGCAACAGTTGCACAGCTCCACCTGCATGGAAGTAGTATGTAAACCTCTGCACATCTGGACAACACTAAATTGTTAATAGAAGGGAACAAAATTGTTGTTGGCTAACTTTATGGCTTTTTTTCAAGCATATGAAAAACTCAAGTCTGGGAATAAACTGGCAACTTTTCAAGTCCCAGAGTAGGACAGATAGAAGTATCATGAATTACTTTGCTCGTTACTTCCCACTACATCACCACATAGCACACCAGCTGTGACAGTGAAACTGTCTAGAAAGACACGTACTTCATAACTGTATCTGGAGAGAAGACTGCTCATTGAGGAGTTTTTTTCCCCTTCCTACTCAAATTGGGAAGCTGAGGGGCTGACATCAGCTCTAAAGTTAGCCATCAGTTTCTCTGAAAGCTCAGAAAGGGAGAGGGGAAATCGGGGCAGCTACAGCTGCTTGATGATAGCAATTCTGGCAGTTTTCCTCACAACCAAAACCCAACAGCACAGGTGGGCAGCTAATTTTCATATTAAAAAAACCTAAGCCCAAACCAGAAAAGACTCAATAGGAGAAGAGATGCCAGGGAAAGCTGGAGAATTGTAATGTACTGGGGAGAGACACAACTTCTTGTTGCTTACAAATACATCCTTTCAGTTGTAATAAAAAGTTCAGGTTTAGCAATGATCCAGTCTTTTCTGCAAGCACAGTCATTCATTCAGAGCATGTCAGGAAATGCACTTATCCAAGGATGGTCTCCAGCCAGAGTAAGGTGTGCAGCTGCCCTTTAAAAGCTTGCTTTCAAATCAAGGAACAGGCAGAGCAAAGACTGTAGCCCTAAGCAAGTGATTTCTTTCAAAGCATGCAGAGGTCTGAAAAAAAATATGAAGACCTTTATGATTAAGTTTGTGTATTTTGTATCCTCTCTTACTGACTAGGAGAGTCTGAGGATTTTAGTAGATAAAAGCTTTTCTGTGTTAGTATTTTATCAGTTACTTTAGTCCTCCCCTTATTAAAACACATCTTCACCATCAGTATCTACTTGATACAAAGTGCTGATCTTCCAAGCCAAGGCAGCCTACCCAGCCTTTTTGTCTCCTCCCTCTAGGTGGAGAGCTTTTCTGTGGCACCAGTGCACAGACCAGCATGCAGCTGGGGTAGGAGAGTGCACTGCCAGCCACCACATCAGTGTGTCACAGAACAAGAGTATAATCTCCATTGGGTATCTGCGCTGGTCCATGCTGCACAGAAAAATCAAGACAGAGAAATGGAAGGTAAATCTCTACTAATCTTCAAATCAACGTGAAAGAGTTCTACAAAAGGAGAGCAACCACTACAGGACTTCAGGATCATGAACCTCCTGTCCCTGGCACATAGAAAAGAGAAAGTGTGCCCCAGTCTTGCTCCAAACAGTGCCCTGCTTTCAGATTTTGGACTTGCACTTTCTTCTCCCCACACCATTCTGCCCTCTTCCCCCCAGAAACAATTTCTACTCTTGCTCATATCACCACACAAAAGAGAGATGGGACAGAAACTTGTCAAGAGTTTCCATGCCCATCTCAAGGTTCACTGCATTTGAAAGCAGTTTAAAAAAAAAATGGAGGACCAAATATGGAGCTGACAGTCCTCTTCCAACTCAACTCCCAAGAGATCACAGGTGTTCAAAATAGAAGCACTCCTTGAAAGCATTTAAGGAAGAGACTCAAATCACCTTCTCTCTATATACAGTCTCATTACTACTAAAACAGTAAATATTACTCACTACAAAGTTCAATGACCAATGTTCATACCTTATCATGAGGAATTCAGAGGAAATACTTTAGAAGTGGAAGCCTAAGAGAAGTCAGGTACAAGTGAGGTACCGACAACGATGACCAAATCATGGTAAGAAAGTAACCATGGAATCGAGTCAGAATTTGACTTAATAACCACTTATACAGAATTGATGATACATAAAAAACTGTATATAAGCATCAAGCAGTTTGCCTTCTTTCACTTTTAACCATTATTTCAGGGGTATCAAGGTTCTCCACAACATACTAAAATGCCTACACAAAGCAATTAATTTATTTAAACCCATAACCAAGCTTTCTCTAAAAAGACTTACTTTTCACTTTTGAATGCTTCCGTGGAAAGTGGCCATCACACATTTATCCTTCATTCCCACTGCCGGCAATATATTCCTGCCATTCTCCCAGTGTGAAGTCTGGTATCAGTATCAGTACCTGTGTGGCTAACCAAGGTCAACCACAGCTGAAAAATCAACCAAAAAACCCTGAAAGGTTTTCAGCTGGAGCAGATTTTTGCAATCTTTTATCTTTTCCTAGCTCTTAGTTCAATAGTAACCTCCAGCATTAAATAATTTTCCACTCCCTGCCCTAGACGCTGATCAGCTGAGGACTTTGATTTGGCTGGGCTTGACAGCAGTAATGCTGATAAAGCCACTGATACAACCTTAACCATAAGGTGGTAGCAGTACAAAATATTTTACCTTTATGACTTCTCACTCCCTAGTGCCCCATGATTTCCCAACATCTCCACTGGATTAATCAACATTTTTCCATGTAATTAAGGAACTAAGTGTGGCTAAATGTATTAACAAAGATAGCAATGTGTTAGGAGTGCCTGTTGTGCAAGGCTAGTCTTCAGGCTAATTAAGCCATTCCTCCTATAAAATCTCTTAAAAGCCTAGTAACAACTTCCAGTTAAATCGGATCAAATACTTCAGTGAACTGTTTAAACATGCAGCTTTATAGACAAGCATGCTATAGTACCTGATACATCTTTGAAATCCATATTAAAGCATTGTAACTTCAAATAAACCTCACAAGCATTTTTCAGATGTCAACAAGCTCAGGTATAGTACAGGGAGAAAGAGACGTGTATTGGTACCATAACATGTCTGCTAGCCATGTTTCAACTGCAGTCCCAAAGTCGTTACAATTAAAGTTGAACAAAGACTTGTTTGCTTCGTAGATGCCACAGAAAATTGCTCACTTCTGAAACAAGTTACTCTCAGTTTAGTTTCTCCAGAGGTTGAGATAATTATGTTCTTGTGTATTACTGCATTAAACAACACTACCTTGTACAGGCAATGTGCCAGTCCTCAGCTGCTTTAAATAGGCGCTCAATGATAACAATACAAGAGAACAACAGGTTTTACAGTTCACTCCATACAGGGTGTTTCTCCAAGTCGTCTGAAGAGTGACTGTAGACAACTAAGCTGTTCCAGATTTAGATTCTGTGTAGTCACTCCTTTGTCCTCCTAACCCCACCATGTATGCTAGACCCAAGGGAGAGCAACAGAAAGCCCTGCAAGGGAAGTCTCTGCCTTCTGTCATCTGCTCTGCTAAGGGCAGGAGACACCCGTATACACACCCAGCAACAGCTGAGGAAAGCCTTTACTGCTGTATTATGTTTTCCTTGTTGGTGCAGGAAACAGAAGCACACAGGCTTTTCTTCAGTCTTACTACATCTGCTATTCCTTCAAAGAGGATAATGCTGCAGCTCCACCTCCTATGGCTGTCCTGCCAGCCAAGCAGCAATGGCAGACCAGTAAAACAGATATCAGGACTTGTCTGAGGAGACTGACAACAGAAACATCAGATGAAGAGAGGCTGCCCATTATCACAGGCAAGCCAGTTTCTTTCTGTTTTCCCCTCCCAACACAAAGCCATATTAGAATTAAAAGTAATGAACATTTCCAACATATGGATTTTTACGACCAAAAACCTCAAAAGAGTCAAAATTCTCTCTGCAAAAGTTAATCCTGGAATTAATGTGATTCATTTGAAAACTTGAAGTGTTGTCCTAGAAGAGTTATTATACAGGAACACCTGTAAGGGGCCAGCTATAAATAGTACCAATGAAATTATCATACAAAACCAAAGAAGTGCTACTTGTGGCACCATGATTAAGCCTGTGTCAGCAGTTTGATTTTCATGACTTTTAACACCCATCTGTAAAAATGGTGTTCAGTAGAAGCACATTGCACTTATATCTATAGGGAACACAGTTTCTGTTTCCACTGGGCAACAGGCAAGATTCAACTACATTTTAATACAAAAAAAACCCTCAGAATAGCAAGATCCAGAATGTGCAAATCATTTTGGGATAATCATTGCCAAATAGGACTAGTAATAGGACTGCTTAAAAGACAGTTTGGTAAGTACTGGAAGACAGAAACTTGGTAGAGTGTGAGAAACTGAGAAATAAGTGTGTGTGAGATTTTCTATTTTGGCACATGCTCCTCAAGAATTAGAGGTACACCAAAGAAACTGTGTGCTAATACACAGTTCACAGCTATAGATCTTCATAACTTGGCCACCATTTGCTTAAACACAGAACAGCATTAACAGATTTATGTTGGAAAAGGCACCACTTGAGATTCTTCAAGCAAAGACATCTGTAACCAAATAATAAGCCATAGATCATTAGCTCTGTACATGCACAGACTTAAAAGCCCCACTTATGCTGACACAAGATCCACATCTGTCCCAAATAGGTATGAGAAATGCAGCAATTCATAGTATCACAGAATGGTAGGGGTTGGAAGGGACCTCTAGAGATTATCTAGTCCAACTCCCCTGCAGATGCAGGTCCACCTAGATCAAGTCACACAGGAACACACTGAGGTGGGTGTTGAAGATTTCCAAGGAAAGAGACTCCACATACTCCCTGGGCAGCCTATGTTCTCTCACTTTCATAGTAAGCCAGTTTTTTCTAATATTTAAATGGCACTTTTTTGTGTTTTAGCTTCATCTCATTACCCCTTGTCCGGTCACTAAAAACAACTGACAAAAGGGATGCCCCAGCCTCCTGACATCCACCAGTTATATACATATAAGTATCAATTAGATCTCCCCTCAGTCTCCAAATAGCCCCAGTTCCCACAGCCTTTCCTCAAAAGGAAGGTGCTCCAGTCCCCTGATCATCTTGGTGGCCCTGTGCTGGACTCTCTCCCGAAGTTCCCTGTCCCTCTTGAGCTGGGGAGCCCAGAACTGGACAGAGGACTCCAGATGCGGCCTCACCAAAGCAGAGAGTGAGCTGAACCTCCCTTGACCTGCTGGCCACACTCTTCTTGATGCATCCCAGGATGCCATTGGCACCTTCTTGGCCACAAAGGCACATTGCTGGCTCATGGTTAGCTTTCTGTACACCCAGACTCCCAGGTCCCTTTCTGCAGAGCTGCTCTCCAACAGGTCACTCCCAGCCTCTACTGGTGCATGGGGTTGTTCCTCCCTAGGTGCAGGACTCTGCACTTGCCCTTGTTGAACCTCATGAGGTTCCTCTCTGCCCAACTCTCAAGCTGGCCGAGGTCGCACTGAATGGCAGCACAGCCTCTGGGGAATCAGCCAGTCCTCCCAGTTTCGTGTCATCAGCAAACTTGCTGAGGGTACGCTCTGTGTACATTTCAAACAAGTTAGGGGTATCATACTGAAGAGGTTCTGCAATTAAAAAACATATTCTTTGAAATCAAATGCAGTCAAACCACAAACAGAATATTACTAGAATCTAAAAAGAACTGTGGCAACAGGGCACAGACTCTGTTAAGGTGTAGGAACAGAATTGTTTAGTGTACAAGCATCTCATTTACTTATACTCCCCTTAGTTCCTTCTAATCAGAACTGGTTTTGTTCAGTGGCCTTCAGAGCAGCTGTGCTGGTAACTTGTTTGCTACTTACATCTCCTGTTCAGGTGGAGGCTCCTCCAATCAGCTACACGTGCACACTGTGTTCATGCGGCAGTCCATTTCTTTCCCACTCTGCACTGAGTCTTGCATCTTGGTTTCCCACAAAGAACTTCTTCCCCAATGTGTTTTGATGCATCAGGCATACTGCAGGGATCCTGGATTTTATTATCTTTAGCTCTTTGTTTTAATTATGACAAACGTTACAGACTAGAAGATCAGCACTCTTGACTGCCTCAGTGTGGAAAAGCTGTTCGTGTTTCTTAGTTGTAGAATTTAGCAATGTAATTTAACATACTGAATTTTAATAATCTGATTCCCCCCACATTTATATACAAAGAGCTGTTTCTTCCTCATACATAATGGTAAAGACAGTAGGACTACTGCAATAATAGAAATAAGAGTAATTTCTTCTCCTGGCCTTTCCTACACCTTTTCTCTTTACCTCATGTTGAAAATGAACCTTCTTCATTAAGATTATCCAAGGAACACAGGGGACTAGAAAGATTTGAAGGCAACACACCTGATAAATCCTGTAGATTTAGAAACCCTTCCCTCCACCTTCCCCTCAGTCCCAAACGTGCAAGGGGAAAAGCTGAACACACAAAAAATGTTAAAACTAAAGGAAAATCCCTTATCTGAACTGATAACAATAATCTTTTAAGCCTAGAGAGGCTGTATAGTTTTAAAAATAAAACATATTTTAATTTATAAAACTAGCCAATGCCATTCCCATAAGTTCAAATTATTCCTTAGTGAAAGCAATTTTAGTCAAAACTACCCTCACTGAAAGTCAACAACTGGTCAGAACTGTCAAACTGGTGACATTATTTCACTCGGCATATTGAATCACTCAAGATTTCAAGAACTCCATTAGGAATGCAGCCTTGTACTTCCTTCAAAAGAATCTAATTGATTTTTAGCCAGCCTTTCTCTTTTCCTACCATCCAAGGCTACAAACAGGCCCCATCCTGTCTTTCAGCACACACAGACCATGCAGTAAGTGCCAACACTTGTAAGTAACTATAGGCGGTTTTTTTACAAGGGGAATATGGACAATCACTAGCTTATACCAAAATGCCACAGCCTCAGTGAACCAATAGAAAAAAAAAACCTGAACTCTCCAGAGAGTTCTGAAAGCAAAACCATTACATTTTTGGCTGGAAGTATGTTTTAACATCAAAAGCACAGTACACATGTGATGGAGAGCAATGTAAGACAGATCATTGAGGCCAAGCAAGGTGAAAAAAAAATCAAACATAACCAGTCAGTCCTTCGAACAAAGACCAGAGGGTCAGTGATGGAGACAGCAGTGATGACATGGCTGCAGTGGCATGCAGAGGGTGCTCAGGAGGTGGGTAGTGATTTGGGAACACCATTCCTCTTCAGATCCAAAGCAGCAGCCTCACAGAAGCAATACCTGTAAAAGCACTTAGTCCCCATTTCTTTTATTGCATATATACACATTTACTGTGCAACATGCTTTTCTTACTAGAAGAAAAAACACAAGTGATTAAATTTTGTCACCTTTGCTTATCCTGTAGAGTGCTACAGGTAACTAAATGCTTCCTCACTGCAAGACGAAATGCTACTCGGAACAAGAGAAGTATAAACTCCATCAGGCAGCCACCCTAAGTACCTTTCCATCAGCAGAGCAGATATGGATATAGTCAATACAATTCACAGCACCAGTCTTATCCTATTTGCTTAAAAGCTCCTGGGCTCAATAAGCCGAAGGGGTTCTCACTCACCAGAACAGTTACCTAGACAATTTGTTTCAGTTTAAAAACGGTTAAGCAAAAAAGTTACCACCTGAGATGACAGAATCCATCACCAGTAACACAGGCTCATACAAAAGAAATGAATTGGTTGCAACTGGTGAAGGTTCACCATCAAATTCACAAATGACACCAAGTAAATCCAAGAGAAACTCCACCTACTTAACCAGTGTCAAGACTATGCTGTATATCCACCACCACAAATAGTAGTTGCAACAAACTGATAGGGAAGTTGCACACTTCAAATGATTGTGCACACTCATTTCCTGCTTTACATGCCTTCATGTTAACTAAAAATAATTTAAACCACCTTTTTAGAATTCACTTATCAGAATCAAAACCACAGCATTATTCCTTAGGGAATTTTAGTAGACTTAAGGTTCTGGTTGTTTTTAATTTGTCAAGTCTGTGTTACAATCTTCTTTAATTGATCAAGGCAACATAGAGATATGAGATCCTGGGAAATGATTAAAACTAACAGAGTCTCTGTGTGTCAGTTGAACTGCACTGCAGAGGAATTAGTAATCAGTATTTCCCCATCTGAGTTAGTTTCAAATTGTAATAAAGTCTGATCTCTCACCCTGTTTAAACAAGCAGCAACAGAAAACGTAAGTAGAATTTCAAATCCCTACACTTCACACATCAAAAATAGCAGCATAACAATGCATTTCCACACACGTGATTTTTTATAACACAATTAAGTAGTGATACAACAGAAATGCAAGAATATGAATGTACAAAGGTATTAAACAAATGCAGGATCATTTTGGAGACACAGTATTAAGACTCCTACTTCATTCTTGAATTTAAAAACATCTCAAACTAGCAAAAAACTACCTTATTTTAAAATGCAGAAAAAGGACTGAAACCATTGCACTATATATTCAAGTCTAAAGGGCTTCCATAAGAACATAGGAACACTTAATGTGTATCAGGTGACCTTCATAATCAAGAAGTCATATACATGAAGCAAAACCACCCAGAAGTTTTCAGTCTAGAATCAACTGCAAGCATGATTATTTCTCTAAAATAGGCTAGGGGCACAACTCAGTCTGTCATGCTTGCCTTCACATCCTTAAGATTAAATCTCCAACTTTATTTCACCTTCAAAAGTATGGTAAGTGGTTGTAGGTCTGCAGGTGCAACAGTAGAGTCCCCACTACTGTTCAGACACCAGTCCCATTCTGAAATAGCTTTCAGCATCGCTGCAAATATGGAGGGGAAAAAAAAACCCCAAAAACTTGTAGACAAAAAGGCTATGAAGTTCTGCTGGTACAGACTAGGCTAGGGCTTCAGCAGAACAATATGTACAGTAATGGCCAAATCAGCAAAGCAGCTTCTGTGCTACCTCTTAAGTATTCCCATGGAACACAGATACCTCACAAAGCCATCTAGAAGACGGAAGAATGTATTTTGCATACAGGTCTGAGGAGCTCTGTATCCCATTGTATGTCTCATAGGATTTCAAATAGTATTTTAATTTCAGAGGTAAGCAGCATGCTAAATTTTGGCAGCAATATGTTGACTACTAATGTGTAACTGTGGGAAAAGTCACACTGACAACAAACCCACAGTTATGTAGTTGTATGAAATCCAGAAATTATAGCCAGACATTTCAGCATTTCAAAAACAAACCTGCTCCACAGTAATGTTTGCTTTCAGAAAATATCACTGCTAAAGGTGGCATCAATCAGCAATCAAAGACAAAGTGGCTGTTCCTTATCTTTCTAAAAGAGAAATTGCAATCAAGAGGAAGCTACAGGTCACCATCAGTATCACTGATGAAGTCAGACAACTGCTAATGCAACTAAAGAGATGCAGCACGCCTGAGAAAAAGGTTAGGAACAAAGCACACAAAATAACCATGCCTCATGACAGCATGCCTGCAATTTGACAAGTAACAATCTGAACAGTCAGATGCTGTTTCCCAGCTCCAGAATAGCACTGACCAGTGCACAGGTAGAGATTACAGCAGTAGGGGTAATGGAATGAAGCTGGGACACAAAAAGTTCCATTTAAACATGAGTAAAAACTATGTCACTGTTGAGGTGAGGGAGCCCTGGCACAGGCTGCCCAGGGAGGGTGTGGAGTCTCCTTCCTTGGAGGTCTTCAAGACCCTCCTGGACACGTTCCTATACGAATTGATTTAGGTGGACCTGCTTCTGCAAGTGGGTTGGTCCCTTCCAACCCCTACCATTCTATGGTTCTGTGACTGCAGCATATCAAATTGGGAGCATAAACAGAGTATAAGAGCAGCCTTGAATATTCCCTGTCTGGCTTCATGTTTATTTCCTTCTAGACATATATACCATTTTATATGCTTTATTTCCATCCATAAAAATAATCCAGGAGGCACATATTTCATAGCTATGCAGGTGTTAGATATGCAGAGACAACATAACTCCTTACAGCAAAAGCAAACTATACATTTAACACAGCAAGTTTTTTCCTTCTACATTAGTTTTCACCACAACTTGTAAGAAATACCCTCTGAAAATAATTTCCAGGCAGCAATAAATGGAGTCAAATGATTGCTAAAGCAAAGTCCTGGAGAAACTTCTCGGAAAATTTGACTGTATCTTACTATATATAATAGCCAGATTTTTTCCAGAGCAAGCATACTTTCTTCCTGTTATTTTCAAGGTGTTTGAGCACAGCAAATGCAACACAAATTAGTTTATCTAACTGGAAATGCTTTGCAAAGAGCCATGATGTGTGGCATCCCACACTCAAGTCAAATACATTCTTGTGGCTGACATACCTGTTGGATCACTGTATTCAACTGAGCATCTCTAGAAAGGTGGTGCAATATTGTCAGCTTCTAACTAATCAGTCTGCACCATGCAAGCTGTACCATTATTCAGTGCAGTAGAGTTGCCTCAGAGTATAGCATCACTGATACATATACCATTGAACTCCAACCAGATCACAAAGTCAATAGGTGTATCCTTAGACTTAATTTGCCTATTGTCAGATGACATGTCATGGGCTCTTTTTTTTTTCTTTATTTTTAAAAGTGTTAAAGCAAAATAGCCTTCAAGAAACATTCCTGAAGAAGGAAGCCTGACTTAAGTGTACCCTTTTATGTGTATTTGTGAATAAATGAACAGAAAAATGTTGCAACATTTACATAGCATGAGGAAGTTGATTGTCAAACAACACGTATAAAAAAAGCACAGGTATCAACAGCTAAGCTAGTTTACATTTACATGTTTGGCAAGCTTTACAAAAGCTGTATTATGGATTTAGATTGTAAAGTCTGTGCACACCCTAGAAATGGAACGAGCTCTAGGGACTTTCCAGTAATAGTTAGGGGAGCCTATACCGAATTCAACTCTTTCACCTCACCTCCTATAGCTTTGCTTAAATGACAATTTTGGACATAATCACATTCCCCAGTTCATCTGCCTATGACCCAAAGCAATTCCTTAGCTGAGGTCCCG
Organism: Urocolius indicus; assembly: GCA_013401255.1. Lineage (NCBI taxonomy): Eukaryota > Metazoa > Chordata > Aves > Coliiformes > Coliidae > Urocolius > Urocolius indicus. The sequence goes on from WBNH01008179.1 coordinate 84,266, forward strand.
AAAACAACAATCAGCACATTCATATGAACCAAACAGGAGGTGACAAAAACATTCAAGAAAAAATATTTTATTTTGCTCATTTGGCTAAAAGGCAACCAGAGTAAAAGAGACTTGGAGTGAGAATGCAGACACTTGTTGTGAAAGAGGAAATTAGACATCTGTCATGCTACTGACTTGCTCTTGTTAACCTATGCTTTCCAAAATAAGCCTGATTAGTGCTGCAACCACGTAGGAGAAGCAGAGCTGACAAGTAACAGATATTTAATCAGGACCCTACTCCAGACCCCAAAGCTGCTAGAAATTGTCAAGAGTACTTCTTGACTCTCAGACTAAAGTGCAAGGAAACTCAGTCTCAGTAAGAGACTCAGAGATGTAAGATGTGAACAACAGGAAGCATCACTAGGATGAACACCAGCACCACAACTGCACTGAAAAACCTTTTCTTCAACTTCCTTGAATTACAGGGATCAGAGTGGTAACGTTTGATGTATTCTTCACACAGGTCATCAGCAGGTTTAAGTACTCCGTTTTCCTTGTCCTTCCTTCTGCACAGCTAGCTATTTCCTAAGAAACTGACTCCCTTGTGCAGAAAGCTCAACAGCCAAAAGGATCTGAAAGAGACAGAGGAGAAAAAAAGAAAGTAAAGAGACCAAAACTTAGTGGTAAAGGATGTAGTCACAAGAAAAAGGTTGTCAGAGTTCTCAATTCAATCTGAATTGGCTGTACATATGGAGAAGAAGATGCTTCAACTCTAAAAATTTAGGAAATAGAAAAATGCAGGTTCTGTCTACACTGACAGTCACCAATCCCCAAATTACAAAAAACCTATAGATTAAAAAAAACAAACCCCAAAGACTTTGCAAGTGGCATGCTGCTTGCAATGGGATATTCTGCTCTCCTTGTCAGCCCGGACAGCAGTGGTGGCAATAGCGTCTCATGATTATCCACAGCATCAGGAACTTTCATAAGAGATGTTGCTTGGAGGAAGCCAGCTTCCCAGATCCAAGTTGTGTACCACACTTCTGTTTTCTATCTTAGCACTGTTAATACAAACTTTATAATTTTGCTTTCCCCAGAACACTTCCAGTATTTTTATCTACTTCGAGAGCAGGTACATATCACAGCATATAGTGCTTTATAATTCACTTGCTGTGGACATTTTTCAATCCTCATCTTGCACATACCCTATTCAAATCCAAGGAATCAGACTGTCTGCACCTGCTAGCTGAGCCATGCTACCAGAACATCGCTCTCTGGTAAGCAACTAGAGACTAGAACTTCACTGACAGTCTCAAACACTGAGCAAAGCTGTGAAAGGGTGAAAAGAAAAATAAAGTTAATATACCAATACACACATGAACTACTCCTGTATGAGCCACACTTTTTAATCATTAATATCTTCTCGTACTTATGTTCAAACACCACTACTAACTACACTATTCCAAAAGGCAATGCAATACAGCTGGGCTTTTCCAGGCAGGCAGACAGAACAGCCAAAGTCCTGGACTCATAGTACTTGGAGAAGACAAAAGCCCCACTAACCTGCACATAATTGTTGTACAGTATGAAATCCGGACGAAGTGGTAAAGCATTGGACCATGTATTTATAGATTCCTTTGTTAAGAGAACAATGCATTAGCTGCATTAGACTATCTAGTTACCTTCCTCCTGTCAAAGAAAAATCACAATTCAGGCATCTCTCTAAAACTAGGACCTCTGCATTCAGATAATATTCTGGTCGCCAGTTTCAGTATGTTATATTACTTTTCAATAAAACACCTTTTTCAAGAGTGTTGGATGAAATTCCATAGCAAAGCTTCTTATTTAGGTCCTTCCTGTAAAGACCTAGAATCACTTTTTAGGCGAGCTTGGGTTTCACGCCACTACTCACTGCAGAGTTTTCATCGAGCCACTTATGCCATCTTACCACAAACTGCAGGTGTTCAAGGAGAAGGAAGGGACCTCTGTAGATAACCCAGTACAAGATGCCTGCTCAAGCCAAATCAATGAGAGTAGGTTACTCAGGGCCACGTCCAGTTTGGTTTTGAATGCCTCCAGGGACTGACACACCACAACGTCTCTGAGCAGTCCATTCTAGTGCTTGACCACTCTCATCATTTAAAATAAAACAACCCCCCAAAGAAACCACAAACACATACCATCTCAAGTTTAAATGAAGTTTCTTGTATCTCAGGTCATATACAAATTTGTGTTCCTAAATCTCTGCATCCTCAAACTAAAGATAAGGATGTTCAACACATCTGAAATTCTCACTCAAGACACCTCTCAGCTACTCTGAGACAGCAATTGAAATAAGAGTACCTGGCTTCAAACAAGACCAGAATTGTTAAATAAAAAGGCAGCAATACTAATATTTAGGTGTAGCCAGAAACATCAAGACAATAAATGTTTAAATAAAGAGACACTAACACTAACATTTATTCAGAAAACAAGACAATATTTGTTTTAATGAAAAGGCAGCAGTGCAAATATTTAGCTTTAAACAGTTTCAACAAAAAATATCCTCCTATTTCTATAAGGAAAAGCAATCCTTTGGATTTTATCCTTCACTCAGAAAACCAACATTTTCTCTGGTACAACAGGCTGTAACGTTTCTCTACATCTGCCTTCCAGGTATACACATGCTCCCCAGTGACAAAGGTTCCAACTTCACCACAGGATAACAATATTAAAAAAAAATAAGTTGTTCTAAAAAGTTAGTTTATCTGTTCCCTTTACCACCATTCTCCATGAAGCAAAGTTTTTTTTTTTAGCAGCATATCAAAGAGTTTTATAGTCACACTCTGTACTAGTTATCAGTTACTTTCTTTTTGGTAATGAGTCACGTTCTTTTCTTACTCATATTACTGGTAGAATGCCCCACAGAGTCTGTCTTGCTTGGTTTCATTCTCAACTGACAAATCTGAAAATAATCAACTCAACCTCAAAGCAGTACAGCAAACCTTGCTTTCCCAGTATCTTCCCTTCACCTCGATACAATTAGCCTGTCCAAACTATGAGCTCTAACACCTGCATAAAACTTGCAGTACACGTATACAGGTTTGGTGTGTTACAAGAATAGCAAAGGCCATAATAACTCATTGAACTTCCGATACCACAGGCAGATTCCATAGTCTATGTCAACCAGTTAAAGAGAATTTTCTTGCATTTCTGCATCCACAGACAATTGTCAGATGTATTTACACGATCCTAGTGTTTGGTTGAAACTTCTGAGGCTGCTATCTTAAGTTTTGCCAAATGGGAGCTGAATTTGACAGAAGTGAAGGCAAGGAGCACAAGCTGGTGCTAAGAGTGCTGCTGTAACAGCTCTCAAGGCAGAAAGACAATTGCTTTCTTCATCTACTATTTGCCATAGCCTCTGGCCATGTAACGACACTCAAGTTGCAGTGCATTGCTTCATTCAAAATTGAGCTTTCTAAGTGCCTGCTGAATGATCTCGGTCTACAAACTCATATTTGACTGTCACGAGACACAAGACAGACACTATTCACTGCTCATAATCCAGTGACTGAGGGAAAGAGAGACATCAACATACAACATTGTCATTCGACTCAAAGAATATTTCATGTTATTTCTCCAAGTCAAATATCTAACTACACTTATCAGCATCAGCATACAGAAAGACAATCAGACTGATTGCAGTGCAATCAGGCTTAGATATTGAAATGCAACTTTAACAGACATTTTAGTCACAATGCCTAGAAAACAATGCTGTAAGAAAGTACTGCTTTGGTAGCTTCCCCAAGTAAGAGACAAGATAAATTTTCATATTTAGAATTTGTTATGCAAAACTCCCATTTTTACAGAGTAATTCTCCAAAGTATCAGTTTGAAAAAAGTCCAACACATCTCCTTTGCATTGTGAAAACAGAGTCACATTCTAGTTTTGTTAAAAACAATAATTTAACACACACAACAGGCCTATTTAATTTGAAACATTTCTCCTTAAATGAGGAAGAATGCTATGCATTACTCAAGTACACTACCTACGTGACACTTTAGAAATATTTTATTCACCCAACCACAGCAGTTGTCTTGCTCTGGAAGTCATTCTAGTGACTAGTGGTTCATCCCACTTCTGTACTATGAAAAAGGAAGTCAGGGAAATTGCCACACTGAAAAAGAAGTACACACCACCACTGGCTACACGTGCAGAGTCCCTTATCCGTAATGCAAAGGGTAGAATGATAGTTGTTTCACTAAAAATCCACAGGTTAATGCAGAATTTGTAGAGGTTCATTTATCTGCTACGGTTTCATAGAGACTACAGTTCAATCCTTGCAGTCAAAACACCATTTGAGTTCTGACCGTAAAATTACAGAATTTGTTTTCCTTTGTGGTTTCACCATGTATATTGTAAGCTCTTGTTATTTGGCCAAAGGTCACACAATCACCTTATCAGTAATACATTTGCTCTTGCAGAGACATGTCATTTCATCTTCTATCTAGAAGAGATGCAATCCACATGAAACAATTTTGTTAACTGGTGTGGTAAGCTGGCACATGGTTCAAGCCTCCAGTCACTCACTATACAGAAGACCTTCTGCAGACAGCTCATCCTCTTCTGGCATCCACTGAAGTCTTATGAATCCCATCAGAAGCCCAAAAGTAAGAAGTTTCAGCTGTGCCACATCTCCATGGTATACTTCAGTTAAAAGCCGCATCAGTCAGTTGACTCATTGTCAAAATACAGCCCTACCTGAGCTCAACTCTCTCCATCATAGCAGAAAGAAAATCCCATCTTTTGTCAGAGGAAAAGATGGACAATCCAGATGTTCACAGCTATACAGAAGTTCTGAAAAATAAAATGAGTGATCTGATTTCAACACTATGATTAAGCACACTTGCTGTGGCATCACTTCGACTCAGGAAGGGCTGCTACCCTTCAAGCAGCACCTTGCTCAGCCCAAGAGTACTATAAAGACAAAAGCACAGCTCTACTTTTGCCTAAAATAGTCACAGCCCAGTTAGCTCATTACTTATCTCCCACCTAAACTTGTTCCAAAAACCAGGTGCTATGGGGCCTTACTTGAGCAAATACTCTGACAGCACCTTGGCCACACACAAAAGCAGGGTCCTTACACAATGCAACTGCGCCAACTCACTTTTAGAAGCAGTCTAGTGTAGCAGAAAGAGCCCTGCTTAAATAAGAGGCATTTACCACTTGGTTCTGTTTTATACCTTCCTCAGTCTGACGGGATCCAAGCCTTTATCTCTGCTTGGCAAGAGCACTAGTTCCAAGGAAGAATGTGAAACAAACCAACTCTCTTTAGGCCAGTAATTAAGGTAACTGCCTGGAAAAGACAAAGCCTGAGCTCTAGCTTCCACTTCAGCACATTTGTGCATTTTACATATGACCATTAAAGTTGAAAATTAAATGGACTAGGACTTTCTTCCAGGAGGTGGAACATGAAAGCCTGCCTATTCTCTGATAAGAAACAGAATCCAGGTCTCCCATTTCTGGGTGAGGCCTCTTCAAATAAAACGAAAGCTATTACATAAAAAGAAAGGAAGAGAGCGAAAGAGAGGCAATGAACAAGTACTACAATGACTTTCTTTAAAGTTAATCTAAAAAAATGGAGACAAGGACTCCTAGCAGCATATCTCAAAATGATGGAGGACTACAAGACCCCAAAGGGGCCATGCTTAGAATTTCCATCCTAAGCCAAGAGTTAATACAATCTTCTCACTTAGGCCCCCAACTTCACAAGCTAGCTTTCGGGTTTCACAGGGATTTACTAGCTCCACTTGTCCACACATTTCAACACTAGATAGTATATCCAAAACAGGTTAAATTAAGATGGAAGAGCTGCTCCGAGAACAGAAAAAGAACCACAGAATATGGTACTGAAAGAGCATTGTAGCTACAGGCCTCTAAGTTACTATCTTGGATGAAGAGAAATGTACCTTCTGTCAGGAAACTGGAACACTGTTCACACAGCACCAAAGCAGTCCTTGGGAAAGCTCTAACTGTGCTTTTGATAAAAATAAACATCAGTCAAGTATGTTAGTACACAGAGATTACTAGTTTTTCCTCTTCTTATATTGCCTTGTCAGAGAGCCACTTGCGGGAGTTTCCTCAGCCCGTTACTGGCAGACAGCTGCTAACTCATGGAAAGAGCACGCATCAAAAAGTGTCCTAAGAACACATGAGAACAGACATAATGAGGTAAAACACAAACAGCAGGTGAACATTCAAAGCATAAGCATAGGTTCTCTCGGACAACAGATGTAAGCTACTATTGTCTCTGGATTTGACTCCACAAAAGGTCAGGTAGGTCATCTCCTATAAAAAGACAACATTTACTAATGTTTTCTCAGACTGAAAGAGCAACGTGTTTGTTTTGACATGTACTTTTCCACAATGCTCATGAATACTTAAACAACCCACACCTCGCAAGTGCATCTGCAAGCATACAGGACAAGTCACAGTTGAGGGGAAATAAGTTCTTCCATGTATACAGCTGTCACTGACTAAATACAAGCCATAAAGCTGTTCTGCTATTCTAAGCTGTTCTAAGACAAGCATTAGTGCTTTCTATACAACACTACCTACCTAAGAGGCTACATTAATCACAGAAGACATGCCTTCTGACCATAAGTCATTCAGCACGTGCCAACAGATACGCAATGTGTGAGAGGAGCAATTTTATCCAGGCATCTACCTTGCAAACAAGATATTCCTCAAATTAGCATGTCTGGGACAGCTTTCATTTAGCACCCACTTGCCAGCAAAGACACAAGAACGCAGACCTCTGTGTGGCCAAACAATCCACTTAAAGACCCTACCTGCTGGGAGTAGAGTAGCAAAAGCTACTAACTGCCTACATCAACACTCCACCAGGTCTCACGGGGTTAAAACTCACCACCAACACATGTTTTTTTGTTTTTTTCACAGTGCAGAAGTTGCTCCAAAGGAAACTGTCATTATTCTTTCCATGCCACCTTTCTCCCGCACCTTCTGCTCAAAGCACCAGGACTCTGAGAGCATTGTTATCCCTATGAGTAACACAGCTAAAAAAAAAAAAATTGAGACTGCAATGAACGCACATGAAACAGGCTGCCTGAGGAGATGCTTTTGTCATCTGTTCAGGGCTGGGTATTAAGCAGGTACTGACACATAGCTGCCCAGAACACCAGGGAAACCAGTGCCCCCCCACTTCGAGGGGATGAGCCTGCTCAGATGAAACCCCCACCACAGGCTGTTTCACACCTGCCCTGGTACCTTCCATTGCTCCAGACCATCAGGATGAAGAGTCTCAACGGCGGCTCCTTCTACTGGCTTACTTACTGGTGCGTTTCCCCTCTCAATGGCCGCTTGCTCCCTTCACACCTCTACCTGAGCTCAGGCTTGATTCCTTAGGAATTCCTGCTAAAGATCACTACGAGAGACAGCCCGAAGGTGACGCACGAAAGCGATGTACCCTTCCACACACACACACACACACACACCTCCTGAAACATCACACCTCCCCTCCAGCCAGCCCGAAGACACACGTGGTCGAGCCCGGAGATGCCTTTCGCCTCGGAGCTGCCTCTCCGCATCACACACACACACACACACA
>WBNH01008179.1:91965-153644 GCA_013401255.1 Urocolius indicus
CACGGCACGGCACGGCACGGCACGGCACGGCACGGCACGGCACGGCACGGCACGGCACGGCCCCCGCGGACGCGCGCACCCGCCAAAGCGGCCCCGGCCGCGCGCGCCGCTTTAGCCACAACCTCCCCTTCGCTTCGCTTCGCCTCGCCCCGCCCCCCCCAACCCGAGCAGGGGCCCTGGCAACCAATCAGGAGCTCCGGCGCTTCCTTCCAGGGACGGGAGAGGCTGTGCGCCGAAGGCCGAAAGGCGAGCGCGGCGATTGGTTGAGCTGAGCGGGGCGGGGCGGGGCGTGGCGGGCGCGGCTGCCGCCGCGGGGCAAGAGGAGCCGCCGACTTCCTGACGGCGTGTCGGGAAAGGGGCGGCTGCGGCAGCTAACGCCCCGCCCCCTCGCCCCGCCCCGCCCCGCCCCGGGAGCCGGCGGCACGGAGCGCACAGCGCCTCCCGCGGCGGGGAGGAGCAGGGCGGGCATTGAGTGACGGCGCAGAGGTGCCCCGCCAGCCCTAGTGCACATGTTAGGCGCCCCAGCTGCGGTAGCAGGCAGCTGCAGGTCAAAGCTGACCCCCTGTGAGGCACTTGGACCCTCCCGACCATCGTAGAGACAAAGCCACGGGGAGCTGGTCCTCCCGAGTGCTTGGGGAAACACCATTTCATGAATGACCCAAGAGGGATTTGTGAGAAATAGTTCTTCTCCTGATGGATCAGCACCCTCTTTTATCGAGGAAACGTGTCACTGTGCCTGCAAGGGAGAAGGAGCCTGCCTATGCTTTGTGGTCAAACCCTGAGCGGTGTTAACAGCAGCGTTGTTTTCTCATTGGTGGACCCTCTGCACATGCCATTGTATTTCTCTAATTCCACTGTTATTATGGCTCGTTGCAGTGTGTGGTCACAGACACCGCCGTGTCTACAAGTTAGCCCTTAGTATCTAACTTGTAAAGAATTAACGCATGGAGTCTGGGAGCATACAAAATGGAACCGTACTCTGAAATCCCAAAACAGGGGTTTTTTTGCACACATCTTTTTTGCTCCCCTTGCTCTTGGTTTAAATCCCCTTTCTGCGGCCTCCCAGTCCGTGATGGACTGGAGAAACTGTATTGCGTCACAGTTTGTCAGTTGCAAGGTGTCATCCCCCATCGTGAGGGTTCTGCGTCTTGCTTCTGAAGCCTTTTTCTGGGCAGTTTGGTAGAGCTGGCAATGTTGGCTACTATCTATGCAAACATTTCATTCAGCTAGTGATTGCTTTGTGGGCGTAAGATCAGATTCAGAGGAGGAGGGACACCCTCCTGGTTTTAAAATGATGCCGGAGACATGGGAAGGTACAAAATTCAAAGAGTTTCAGCATTCAGTACACCAGAAATAAGGCACAAAACTGAATTTTATTTGAAAATTTAGGATTTGAGATTAGAGCGAGTTTTCTTTCCTTGCTGATTTGTATAGATCATTCTCTCTCCTGCTAGATCAGAGCTGCGTAACGCAATGCCTGAGCTGCAACATTAAAAAATTGCCCTTCCTGAGACCAGATAAGCTTGTAATTTCTAGTTTTTACTGGCAGTCTGTTAAATGTAGTCCAACATGAAGCTCACTTTCTCTGTTGTCTGCTCAAGAAAGCAGTGATAAGGGCTCACAATGCAAGTCCTGCTGAGCTAGAACAAAAGCCCCCATCACCAGGGTGTCCATGTGCAGCTAAGGAGCTTTTTCCAGTCACTTTCTCCAAACAGAATTTCTCTTACCAGAGTTGTCCAATATCCCTCAAGAACTATTTTTCAGTTGTAGCATTTTCCTTGACTGTTATTCCCAAAAGCACATCACCCAAGGGGGGAAGCTGGTTCACACCTTTCATAATTCACCTTCCATAACTTGATTAATCAAGTACATCAGTTGAATGACCTCCTTGTTCTATGATCCTACTGTCTTGTGATAGGCACCTCAGTCTCTTCTCATGTTCAGAGCAGTAGCTCTGAACTTTCCTTCCTACTCAGCATGTGCCCCTCCTGAGCAATTCCTGAAAAAAAGACTCTCCAACCTTCTGTCACTTTTGCAAGGGGAGCACCTCAGTCAGACTGTGCTGACAACGCTTTATCAGGGTTCATACTTTTTGGTCGATACTAATACTAGAAACTGTAGATGAAGCCAAACAGGATGTAGCCCAGTTCAGGTTCCAGCTGACTGAAGCAAAATTTCCCANGTGACATTTAACTTGTTTAATTTTCTGTTCCATTTATAAGTCTGGCAGTGGTAGTTTCAGACACTGTAAGCCAGCTACCATAATCCTGCTAGGTCTGCCCCTGGCATGCACTGGAGCACATTCCAAGTTTAATGCATAAAGACCATTCTGTCACCTAAGTCTTCTAAGGTGCATTTACAGATGAGACTGAAGGCTCAACTGTGGTACAGATACTGAATTTAACTTAAGTTCCTCTGGTATCAACAGCAATTTATGACAGACTGCAGTTGAAAACTGGAGTAGCAGCCCCCAGGGACTGCAGGATTTAGATTAACTCTGAGCACCAGCTTGCACTAGCCTGCATTGATTCTTGCAGCCTCCAGCACCTGTACCATTGCATGTAGTGCCTAACTTAAAGCTATGTCTGCCCTCACTGTAATCACTTTTTCACGTGTTTGTGTGGACTTGGCTCTGGCCTCTCAAACTGGAAAAACCCTCATGTGAAGAGGAGACAGCAGATTGACACACATCTGTATCTCCAGCCCCCTCAAACCCCTGTAAGAGGAGGCACTTGTGTGAACATTAGTGTCCAGTTCAGGTTTTACGCCCAGTGAATAAACTGACCGACGAGCTCTGAGGAGACAAAAAGAATAGCATGTGTGGTGTTAACTTTAAAGCTGCCACCCCAGGAACCCAAGAGAAGGAGGTAGCACTGATGCGGAGAAATTTGCTTGTCGGTGATGGATAAAATTATGTATCACGGGGAAAGGAGGAGAGCACAGCTGATGGAAGTCAAACTGGTTAAACTAAGAAATAATGGAAAATTAGCAACAAGGAAGCAGAGAGGGAAAATTAAAGAGAAAATAAATGTTGCTGAGAGTAAGGAAGAAAGGAATAATAGGAGGAAAAGACTGAAGTGTAGCAGATTACAAAAAAATGCCATTCTAAATGTTAAGGGCAAGGGAAAAGTGCGCAAAACATACCTCCACTGAAATTTTGAGTTAAATACCTCATACGTTGCAATCTTGATGATCACAATGTTTGAATGGCAATATGGCTACATTGCTGATTAGGATTTATAAAGAAAGCTAAGTAAGTTTTGACAATCTCATGTGCATCCATTCTGAGTGCTTGTAGGAAAGAAATAACCTTACTTTAGCTTGAGAAGTGGCAATTACAGATTTAAAACACAAGTATTATTTACTGTGAGACAAAAGTATCCCTTGTAGTGTTTCATTACTAGTTTGACATGAACTGTGGTTAAAATTGATGTGATACCACTGTTCTGTACAACTGGACCAAGTGGAGCACAGTTTCTCTGCATCACTGTCGTGGTTCAACACCAGCCAGCAGCTAAGCACCATGCAGTCACTTGCTCACTCCTTTCCCAGTGGTATAAGGAAGAGTAAATTCATGGGTTAAGAGCAGTTTTCTAACTGAAATGAAACATAATATAATCAAAACAGCAAGAAAAATATATCATAATAATAATTGTAATGAAAAGGGATATAACAAAAAAGAGAAATTTGAAACAAAACAACAAACCACCACACCCCACCCCTCCAAACAAGTGATGCCCAATGCAGTTGCTCACCACCCACTGGCCAATGCCCAAGCAGCAATCTGCCCCTCCCTGTCAACTCCATCCACTTTGTATACTGATCATCATGCTGTATGGTACGGAATATCCCTTTGGCTAGTTTGGATCAGTTGTTCTAGCCATGCTCCCTTCCATGCCCCTCCAGCACATTCACTGGCAGGGCAGGGGAGAGAAAAAGAAAAAGCCCTTGATGCTGTGCAAGCCCTGCTCAGCAGCAACCCAAACATCCCTTTGTTATTAACACTGGTCTCAGCACAAATCTAGAACACAGCATCATACTGGTTACTAGGAACAAACTTAACTCTATCCCAGATGAAATCAGGGCAATCATTCAGTGTAACAAAGGGGAAAACTAGTTATTTGTCTTTTTCTGAGGCTCTTCTGAATGATCCACATCCAATAGTTTAAGCAACTTTAGCATCATGCTGCCGTGAACTCCATTAAAGCAGTGTCCAGTGATCAAAAGAGAACCCTGGCCAGAATTCATTGCACTTTGCTTACCCTTAGCTACCAAATACTTTGGATCCTGTCCCCTGCTGTGAAGTCCATAGTGGCATCTAGGGACTGTTCAGAATCCCCACCAGGGCTGGGAAAAGGAGAAAGGAAGCAATGGAGGATGCAGAAAGGGAGCCGATGGAGAATGGATAGTGCGTCCAAGTGCATTTTACTTCCTGAGGAGATTTTAGTTTATAAAGGCAGGGAAGTGGGGAGACTGTGGTAGCCTGAGAAGAAGGTGCTATACAAAGAGATTATTTTGCTTTTTCTACTCTACTGTTTTAAAAATAATGGCAGAAAATGATAGTATTCATGGACATCACAGAGCTAGAGAGCTCTGGAAAGGGATGTGGAAGAGGAAGGAAGGGGGAATCCAAGGGAGAGCCATCACAATGTGAAGAAAGGTGCAGATGTTGGAATGAGATGAAGCAGTTGCAGAAGGCAGAGCACCAGGTCTCATGAGGAAATAAAGAGAAGTGAAGAATGGACAGAGACAAGAGAACAAATGGAGGGCAGGTCTTATGATTCTTTTTCTAACTGTTGGCTTTAATATTTGAAGGCATATGGAGTGACTCACAGCCTCAATGTCCTGACATGGCAACTGGCAGGTGGAGCAGAAACAGGAAGATTCAGAGTATGGTTCTGCACAGAGAGCCTTGAGGCCAGGGTCTGGAGATAAGCAGCATTTTGGCATCACTTGCCTCTCACATCTTTCCTGACCATCTGAAAAATTTTGCATTTCAGACCTCTCCCTACAGGCTGGCATATTTCTTTCCAATAGGACCTTCTCAGTCATGAGAAGTTGAGACATCAATGCTTCAACTCAGCAAAAGCGTGTGTGTGTGGGGAGAATTTCTGGCAGTACTGGCTCCCAGCTGGTGCTCTTTGTATTCAGCATTCATGGCCCGTGCCCAGCCCACAAAGTACTTGCAGCGTCCTTTTCCTCTTCTCAAACGCCTGCCTGCTTACTTTTGAAGGGGTGGGTAAGATTGGCCAGATTTGCTAACTTGGCAAAGATGCATCCTTTGAAAAGCAAAGAACCAGTTCCCGTTGGTGCTGTCGCGATGTGATTTCTACAGCACTCTGTGCAGGATGGTATTTCAAAGGCAAAGGCAGTGCCAGTGCCACATTCCTCTCTCACATCTATCCCCAACACCACAGTGAAATGATGCTATGCTGCAGTAAAACCAATAAAAGAGCATGATTCAGGCTGAGCTTTGTGCCATGGTTTGTTCCCATCTAAAAGGTTTGCGTCTGGGAGATTTTAAATGAAAGCTGGAATAGCACCATGACCAAATGCACAAATCTCAGTCCATCCTGTGCTTGCTGCAGGAACAGCATTGTCATGAAGAAATGGAGATGTTAGCAGAGCTTTATGCTGGCTTTGTACTTCTCAACCACTCAAAAGACCACTCTCCAGTCCAGCATAAAAGAAGGAGCCTCCTCATATTCACCATTGTACAAGGGAAAGCTAGGGAAGGCTGCCTCCTTTCAACCTTGATTACATTTTCTATGTGGTCAAGAGGAGCCTTGCAGCAGTGGTAAACTATGTTTGGTAGCCTCAGATACATGGTGCAGGGGCCAATGGCCCCAGGGGCTGACATGAGGTCCTGGGGCCATGAGCCGGGATGAGGGGAGCCAGGCAGTAGGCAGGGACAATCAGGCTGTGGGTGCCCTTGAGGCTCAGGCAGAGCAAGCAGGGATCTCAGCCAAGCCCTGACTAAAGAAGAAATATTGTTTTGTTGAAAAAGAGCATGGCAGTGACGGTCCTGTACCTCGCTGCTTGTGGTCTGCAAGTAAGCCAACCCCCGGTGCAAAGTGTTCTTCTGGCACATGGAAATAACCAACAATTGTTCCTTTGTATCTCAGCCAGTGCTGGAGGTACGTAATTATGGGCATTGTTTCTGTAAGAAACACCATATAAAAGTCTCTTTTCATTCCCAGAAGGAGGTAAAGAGCCACAAGTACAAAAAGTAGCAAGCCCAGCAAAGTATTAGCGTATGCAATTGTCCCTTAAAGCTTTGTAAGCCAGTGCTAACTGGACTGGAGCCAATGGAGTTAAAACACCTGAGAGAAGAAACAGGTTCCTAACTGGAAGGAGAATTCTCTGTGAATGACTGATTAGAAACATTTTTACCCAACATGATTATTTCAGTATGTACAAGGAGTCACAAAACTTTTAAGGGAGATGTTGGCAGCTCTCTGAGAAGAGGTCTAGAGGTTTAAGTTTAGAAAACTATAAAAGCATAATTTTGCTAGAGCTGACAAGCATCTTTGTGTGTTTTAGTGAAGATCCCAAAGAGAGACGTTGAATCCCAAATATTCCACTCCCCATGAGAGTCTCCACACCCAGTGCTTCCAGGATAGCAGTGATGCAAAAATACACCTTACAGAAAGGATGCTGTCAAAATTTAATTAATAGGTTTGAAGAACAACAACAAGAAGTCACTTGGCCTGGCTGAAATGATAAACCTCAATATAAAAACGTGTCTGGTTAAAGTCTTATTTGTTTGACTTGATTTTTTTTTTTCCTTGAAGAAGGTGTCAGAGAATGAACTAAAAGTTATGTGTCAAGCCTTTAAAATCTACATAAAGAAAGAGTAAAGAGTAACTGCTGGAAAGCCAAGGTTTTCACAGATGCAACTACTTGCATTACACATACACAATCACTTGTGTGTCTCCATTTGTGGCCCTGACACGTGTGCTAAAATTCTTCTTCTTTATTACTGACATTTCTTTATGGGGAGTAAGTTTGAACAAAGCAGAGTTTGTACCTCTGTTGAAACTACGTAGTCTGCTCACTAACAAAAATGAAGACATCAAAGTCTGCTTTTCCCAAAAAGCCATCAGGATATAGTACAGTGGTTCTCTTCTTTCTTCTGGCCTTACACAAGTATAGTCTACTATACTTCCAAATCCTTACGTAAATCTTGTCCAAAAGAGTTCTAATCAGAAAAGAAAACAAACCCCTGTACTTCTCACACTATAAAAAAGACCACCTTGGGAAAAGAACAATGTAGTCTCAGAGTGGTATGGTGTCTGTTAAGAGAGTTCACATTAAGCAAGGATTAGCTATTCAAAGAATTAACTGAAATGGGGCAGTAAGTGAGCATCTGTTCCTTGTCACTGAACCCGGAGGTATGGCAGAGAGCAGAGAAAGAAGCAAGCTATAAAAATTTGTAGCTGTGAGATTTAAAAAGCACTTCACTGTCCCCTAGTCTGGATTACTCTCTTAGAAGGTGGATCAAAATATCAGTTGTTGCTTTTCCAAGTTGTCTCTCCAGCCATAGAATGAATCAGTAGCAGAACATAAGAAAAACCCTAGATATGGACCAGAGGGGACTCTTAACATTGCTGGAACAATGTTTTTGGTAACAGCACATGTATTTGGCTAGATTTATGCTATTCACACTCTGTATATATTCCTTTGCATTTTATTTGTGGCTGAGTGGTAAGGTAAGAATTAATGCTGTTCTTTTTAATGTGCGTATTTTGAGCGGGTAAAAGCCATCTCACAGTTTTGTGTCCCGGGATAAATTGTTCTGTGATTAGTTGTGACCAAACCCAGAAGAATGATGTATAAAATTACTTCTTTATTACCCTTATTACAATGCATTAACTGTTTGCTAGGTGCTGACAGAGTCAGACCCCTGTAGCCTTTCTTTTGGTTTGTCACAAACAGTGAGTGCTGTCTTTAAACCAACAAACAGAGGAACTTAGTACAGCTGGTGAGAGAGGAACTTGGGTTCTAGTGTCAGGGAAATGACAGAATTCATGTTTCCTTGGGACTGGAGAGAGCCAACACTACCGTAAATGAGCTAGCAGGAGGACAGATTTCAGTTATCCAGAGAGTTGTTGGGTAACAATTCCTGGAAATCTAATCCAAGGGGAAAGAGAATTTTAAAATAAGTTATGTAATGTGAAAAAAAATGGTACTAAAGGTGCAATTGCAAACTTTCCAGGTGCAGAAGATGGTTGGGAAGTAGGGTAAGCAATCAACTTCGTTCCCTAACCAAGTTGATCCCTTGGATCCCAAACACAGGAGGAAATGATACAGGAAGTAGAAACTAAATCAGAGTACTAAAGATGGATTTTTATCAGCACATAGGAGCAACATCAGAAAGGCCAATGAGATGTTAGT
This sequence comes from Urocolius indicus, assembly GCA_013401255.1. NCBI lineage: Eukaryota > Metazoa > Chordata > Aves > Coliiformes > Coliidae > Urocolius > Urocolius indicus. Next base: position 100,363 of record WBNH01008179.1, read on the forward strand.
CCTATCAACCATTGCGTATGAAGTCATTCTCTCAATATATTAATAACGGGAAAGATAGGGTTAGTGAACTAGTCAATGGAAGAGTAAGTCTGTTAACAAACGGCATTGAAAGACAACATATTTAATGTCTTTTGCTAAAAAGAGGCTGGCAAGATTATTAGCAAAGGAATGGGTTTATGCGAGGTGATATTCCCTTTAACAGGCTAGAAGATGGAATGGAGAGATTTTTTGTGAGGCTGAGGGGAAATGCAAATCAATTTAGAAATCAAAATTATCGCCAAAGATGGTCTTACTAAAATAAATAAACAATCTGTGAGAAAAATCAGATTCATTCAACAGGGGCAAATGCAAAATCCTGTATTTGTGGGGGACTTGTCTGTTTCAAAAATACAGAATAAGGAACTCAGATATAGGAAGAAGTGTAGAGCTTATCATGGAATCAGTAATAGTGTATTGTTGATGAAATGGGCAAGCACAGTACAGGTACAGTGTATAGTCTGTAAATACATAAAGTAATCCTGAGGTGTTATTTAGTGATAGGGTCTCAGCTGGGGCCCTGTGTTTGGTGCTGGATGTTGGGAGGCTGGAAGAGAGCCATGACAGTTATTGGAATTCTGGAAAACATTACATGGAAGCACAAATAGGGAAAAAAGAGACTTTCAGCATGATAAAGGATGCTCTTGTCCAAGAAGGAAGGATGAGAACTGTCTTCAAATACATAAAAGGTGGCTACAAAGTGTTAGGGAGAAATTTGTTCTCTGTGCTCCTTATGGATAGGGAAAGATACAGTGGAATTGTACATGGGAAAAATAATTCTGATTTTACAGATTTACAGCACTGGAACAGGTTTGCATAGGCAGATTGTGACAGCTCAGTAATTTAGTTCTCTGATAACAAAGTAGATGGATATTCATCAAGATCTACCAGCTACAGTTGACCCTACCATGGATGAATGGCATTCTACTTGATGCTCCATCCTTAACAGTATTTTGATAGGAGTAGGATCGTGATCTCCCCATACTCAATACCAAAGTGTCCCAAAAATAAGACTTCCCACAACACTTCAAGCATCAGGCAAGCTCTCATAAATGGCATTGGTTAATCCTACTGCACCCAAAGATTTATTCTGCTCTTAGAGGACACTTTTTAATTTGAGAGGATGGGGCTACACGTAGGTTACAGAACTGCAATCACAGAGCAGGAGATGGAGTCCCATAGATTACTCTTGCCTCTCCCGTTTTGCCACTTACCTGTTGCGTGACGCCACACTGCTTTTCAGCAATAAAACTGACATCTGAACAAACGCTTGTGACAATGCCAGTCTGAAGGAGCAGCAAGGATGAGGCTGGGAGCTGAGGGTGACAGCCAGACTGGCCAGGCAGCAGCCTCATTGACAAGCTATACAGTATTGCAGCACCCAAAAAAAAAAAGAGCAGAGCAGGTCCTGTGACAGTAACCAGGGTTAGCCAAGCCCAGTTCACCAGACAAGTCTGTAGTAGCAAGGCAGAGCCAAAGTCAAGCCAGGATGTCAAGTCTGCAAGCCAGAACAAGTATCCAGATCAATGAGGCATGCAGCCAGGCACAGGGACCAAGGATGAGTGCGTTAGCTTGAACAGAGCTCCTAAGTGAAGGTGATCAGGCTCGCACTTCCCACAGCTTTTTTTCACCCATCTCCCTACTCTAGATGGTCCTGCTCTGGCAGGGGGGTTGAACTAGATGATCTTCCAACCCTTAAGATTCTGTGATTCTGTGATCTCTTTCCCCAGCAGTGATCTGAGGTCCTGCAACAGCACCAGATCTGAGGTGGCCTCAAGAACCAGTGGCAAGGGCCACACCTTTACAATCCAGATAAAAGTATCTGTTGCTCATTTGCCTCAGCACTACAAGAGCAAATTCCCCAGCACTCCTCAAGTGACAGACCTATATTGCATTTGAAAAGACATTCATGTGCTGATGTAAGAAAAGCCACTGATAAGCCACAGCCTCAAGAAAAAAAATCCTGGATGCACATTTTCAAACCTCAGTGTCTGATTTTAACTATCTTATACTCTCAAGGCTATTGTCATAATAAATGAGAGTATATTGGGAGTTTTGTTTGTTTGTTTTAAGGGGAGATTACCAGTGACATTTCTGATACCTTCATTTCTGTCTTCCGTAGGCTCCAGAGACCAGATATACTAACCATAACTCTCTTTCTGATACATTTTCTGTATTTTAGACTCAAATGCTACAACTATAGTCTCCCTAAGGGTAACTGAGGTTGTTACCACTTTTCATTGTTCAGCCCTTGGCTCCATTAGACTCTCCAGCAACAAATGAGCACCAGAGAATTTGCCCCGAAATGTTCAGTACTTTTACTCTTGTTTTACAGTCTCTGCATAGATACTGAAACAAAAAAATATGATTGTTAAAGTATGAGGAAAGATTTGTTTGGCAGCACTTGAGCCATCATGTTGAAGTGTTTGACTATAGCCTTGTTGACACAATTGGCCCATATGTGCAAGGAAGTGACAACATCAGCTAAGCCTGTCCCACTAGTGACCCTACCAACAAGTCTGACAATTTTGGAGACCGTAATTACTTGATCATCTTTGTCAGATGCTTTCACTGACTCATGGGTTATAGACTATGAGGTAGTGTCTCTGCTTTCTGGATCAAATTAGCCATTGGTGTGGCTGTGCCAGATGGTTAGCAGAAGCATTTGCTTAATTCTGGTGGTTAATCTCTTTGAATCCCACCCTGCTCATCATCGAGCCCTTTTTCCTTTCCTTCATGGATGTTTCTGTAGGGCTGCCTCTTCTGGCCAGGCAAACAGCAGTTGTACAGAAATCCCGGTGGCTTGGGTAGAAGGGCACGCTTTTGTAATCACGCTCTGTCTTTCACACCAGGGTATTAAACTCACTGAGTCAAACAGGGAGAAGTAGTTCATCAGACTTACAGAAAGTTCCTGTCACCACTTTGGGATGAGCACTATTTTGGCCATCAACAGAACAAGAACTGAGAGACAGAAACGAGGAAAAGGAAGCTGATGTACAGGAGAAAACTGATTCACCAAAGTGGGTTTTCTGTGTCACACATGCAGAGACCTCATTAAAAAGGACACACATGCTTTATTCTCCCTGATGAACCAACATTCATTTAAATTAAAACCTCTAAAAGGTCAGATACTGGCTTTATACAGAATCGGACAGGGGCTCTCAGGACAGTCTCTGGAGTTGCCTTAAGCTACTTGGAATAAATCTTGCTTTTTTTTCCATTTCCGACATCACCTCTACTTTGAATACCTGGGGATGTTTCTCGTTGGCTGCTGGCAAAGCGGCACTGGAAAGAAATTTGTTAAATTAGCACTTCTTGCCACCAGAAAACTTCTTGAATGCAAGGTGGAAATGTGAGAAACCTCCCACTCTGCAAACGGGGCTAGGACATACAGCTGCTACGTTCCACTGGAAAAAAAAAAAAAAGAATCTGCTGTAATTTTAAACAGAAACCACAAAAGTCTGACAAAGCCCGTAGGAGACTCCTGGAACTTTAAACCAAATTGTTATTACGTTTCTAAGCTGTTGGACTTTTACTGTTAACTTGCATGATTCTTCTAATAAAGGCCTTAATCTGATATCCAACCAAACTTTCCATTGGCTGGGATGAGATGGCCAGCAATGCACAGTGTAAAGGACAGGATCTCTGCAGAAAAGGATATATAGGTTTTGTTGAGGGGGTCTGCATTTTTCCAAACCGCATTTTACTCCCACATTTTTACCATGTTTTTCTTTTGGCAAGTTTCTGGCAGGTGCAAACTCCACTTAGGGAAACAGAAACTTCTTTTAAGAACTGGGAATTAAATTATTTTCTATAAATAATGAGGTGTCATGGGTGGGGATGTGGGGAGGGGCTGAGCGAGTGACTACGTGGTGCTTTGTTGCCAGCTGGGCTTAAACCATGACATGAGGCTATGTGCATCATCTTTTCCATTATAAGAGAGCAAGGTATCTTCCTTCAGATTCATTCTCCAAATGACTCAGTCTTCAACATAGCTGGCACTTGCTCTTTGGGTTCTGGTGGTTGTATATGCATGAGGAAGAGTTGCAGATCCAGACTCCATATCACACCAGGAGTAGCAAATACAGCGGTTCAGATTTATCACTTCTTGAGCTCCATGAGCTCTGAATCTCATTCTCTCACAAGTTCATCAGAGAAGTGATTAACAAAACTACGGTAACGAAAATACTTCTTGGCAGGCCAAATAAAAAGGAATAAATAATATAGTCACCTCATTTCATCAACCCAAAATTCAGTGCACTCATTTCAACACTGAGCCTCTGAGCCGTAAGTTTGGAAGCAAACCATTCTGGTCAATGGAAAGATATTTATTGAGCTAAATGGTTTTGTATCAAGCTTTTACTGGATAGAGCTCTAAAGTATTTCCCTCAAAAGTTCTGCAGGCTATTACAGTCTGTCCAAGTTGTGAGGGAGGAAACTAGAAAACAACAGCTGGTCAGACCAGCAGAAGACACATAAATACGGACAACTGGAATACAGCTCAGTTAAAATCTCCTTGGTATACAGATGAAGTATGATCAGTATGCTTAACTGTAGTTTGAAGACTGCTCTCCAGTGGCTGTTCGGCGGTACTGGCTCATGACTCTGCCTGAAAGTTCTGCAGGGTTTGTAGGGTTTTCAAAAATAACGTAAAATGAATCCTAAGTGAGTTATGGATAAAACAGCAAATGATAGCTGGAGTTCTAAAGAGATTTCAAGTATCAAGTATGAAGCATAAGGCATCCCTTTTCTGTTGAAAGAAGAGTCTTTCTTTTTAATCTTTTTTTAATAGTAGTCAACTGGCTTGCCAAAAAGATGTTGTTTGTACTTTTGAACCTGGATCTAATTTATTTTTATTTAATTTATTAAATAGCATAATCAAATTGTTAAAATCAAGCATCCAAATAAACTCAGACAATGTGATTCCCTCGTTCGGTCTATTGGTTTTTAATCATGTTTTAACACCAGCCACATCTCTTTTTTTTTCAGCTAGAATAGGAGTGGTTTATATTGCTGTGTTAATTATGTGAGCCTTTAAACTGTGGTTTGGAAAACATTACACATCTGAGGTATTTTTGCAAATTAGGGATTAATAGGAAGACTGGTTTTATTAAAAAAAAAAAATAGAAACCTTGAAAGGAGCATGTGTGTGAGACAGAGCTGAACCAGGACTGACTGGTGTATCTGCGTGCATTCCTCTCCCTCATCTTTCCTCTATTCTTCTCCTCAGCCAGATATGGACCATGTCATGAGTCTTGTCAGCTGAGTGACAAGTTACATTCTCACTTGCTTGCAGGATCATATCCTCCAAACTAAAGCCTAGTTCTCAGATACTGAAAAGAACATAAACGTACCAACATATGCATTCAATCACATAAACAAAAATAATCGTTTTCTGCCGCTTTATCATTCAAATAAAGATTGCTTTCCTTACTGGAAGCCAAAACACAAACTGTGCTTTAGCCAAATAAAAGTTATTGAGCTCAACAGGGCAACTAAGTAAAATTTAATGGCCTGTGACTTACAGGTTACACCACGTGATCTAGTCCCTTTTGGCCTCGAATTCTACAAACCTAAATGGAATTTAAGCCCAGCTTGTTTTTGTTTAATTAGAACATTGGTGAGACTGGAGGGGCCTGTCTTGCTTCAGCCGCATGTAGGTGTGGATGGATGGATGGATGGATGGATGGATAGATGGATGGATTACTGGCTGTATTTTTGTTGGGTAAAAGACTACCCTTTTGCATTGTATTTGGCTTCAGTTTTGAGATGACTGGATATCCAGTCCAAACATAAATTGGCACAGAATCAGGTTCCACTTCCTATCCTTCCTTTTGCTGAAACAAATAAAAACTGAGATTCAGCTTGCAAGACTCTGGGCTTTGTGGGCAGGGTCTGCAAAGCCATTCGCTAAGCAAAGTGCACAGTACATAAGGAGCATGCAAAATGCATCCAGAAATTCTTCAGAATATTAATCTGACTCAATAGCTCCAGTCAAGAAAGTTATAATTATTTCCAAGTAACTTTTGCCAGACAGCCCAGCAATTGCTTAATTTCTTATATGCTGACTCAGGAGTGAGACCTGAAAGGCATTTCAGAGAAGATCCCCACAGAGAATAACATGAAAGTAGATCAAAGCACATATTGAATTATACACTGTATTAGTTCCAAATGTAGCTTCCAGGTCAAACTGACACAGCAGAAACCCTGACAATAATGAACTTGGCCATCAGAATTCATCTTCTTCCCTGAGCATAATCAACTCTTGAAATCTTATTTCTAATTAATTTACTCAAAGAATGAGAAGGACTTACTGTACGACAATCATTAAGCATCTTGCTTGGACATAAGATAGAGTTTGCCCAATACAAAACCTGCTCAGAAGTTAATTACAGAATCACAGAATCTTGAGGGTTAGAAGGAACCTTGAAAGATCCATGGGATGCCTTATTCATAGAGATTTATTCATGACAGTTTCACCCACTTAGCAATAAGCAAGTGAAGAAAATGCTTGAAGACTTGTTATCTGCCGCTCATGCCAACATACATTCTCGACAGAGTATCCTTCTTTGAAAACTTCTGTGTCAAAGCTATTACCATGGCATATTGAGGATGCCATAAGCAACATCTAATCCCTTCTTTAGTGTGGACTTAATTCTAAAATCAACATCAGGTCGTATTTTAAAAATCTCCCCTGAAATTATCAAGATTCCCTTCAGGACTGAGCCCTGTGATTAAAACAGAATATCTCACATTTTCTCTTTGCTTCTTTTCCAGGTGGAAACAAAAGAGCAGCTGGAAAACATACAAGACCTGCCAATGAGATAAGGCAGCTGCCATTTTTAGCATTAAGAGTTCGCTAAAACTTCCAATGTTCATTGTCTCCACTGCTAATGTTGAATAGCAGCAAGTAGGAAATATCTTCCTTGATTTTATTCTCCAGACTGTCTTCCTTCTTGCACTAATTTCTCCTTCTGTGCATGCAACAGGCACATCATCATGCCTCCAATCATCCTCCCATGTCATAGAATGAGGCACCAATCTTTTTTTGCAGCCTGTCTTGACAGTACTTCTTTTATTGTTCATTAAATCCATCTTCCTTGTCCAGAGCAGAAACAATTTCCTGCCTCCCAACTACCTCACCTGTTTATAGATAAAGGTTTTGCATCCCATTCTGTGCTACACTATTGCTGTCAGGAGATTTTGCTAATGTACAATCTGAATGCTCCTTGCTGCTGTATAAGCTTAATGTTTCCCATTCTAATCACCGTGGATGGAGGGAAGAGATTGTTCCCTTCTTCATTGTAGCATATCATGTTCTTAGACTCTTGTTTCCTGCCAGTCTTCTCTCCTTTAGGCTGAACAGCCTCAGTTCTTTCAAGTCTTGCTTACAGGTCATGTTTTCTAGAGTCTTGAAGATTTTCACTGGAGATAATTCAGGGAATAACCACGTTGTAGGAACACCCAAAACTAAACTCACACTAGGCTTTCTTCGTCCTGAGCAGAGCAAGGGATTATTCTACATATATTAGAAATTGTGCCTGTGTTTCTGCAACCTAGCATCATGATTTTCTGCTTTGCAACATCAGGAAATGTTGATTCTCATTTGGTTTCTCACCCACAGGTACACTCCATCTCTTTTCTAGAGAAATAGTATTTCTCCGTTGCTCTTTATCCTGCATGTATGTGTCTGGTGAATCCTGCAGAACGTTCCATCTTGCACTTGCCCTACTGAATATAATCCTTATTTTTTTCCAGACCATTTCTGCAATTTTGTGGAATATTTTTGAGTTATGAGCCTCTCCAGTAACATACATCATCTGCTTGCCTTCCACCCCCTCATCCTGCTTTCACTTGAACACATACTTCTTAGTCTTGCTTAGGACCATCTTAAATAGTTCTGATTCCAAGGCTGATCCCTGTCCCAGCCCACTCAGTATATCTTTCTACTTTGGACAGCCAGCCACTGAAATCTACTTTCAAAGTGGAATTTCTCCTAGTGAATATTCTCTGCTAAGCTGCTGATCTTTACAGGTAATTTTGACAGACATTTGATACAATTACAATTGCACTTTCACTCCGAAAGCAAGACTTGTCTTAAATGTCAAGAAACTGCCAAAAATACATAGTATTTAAAGCAAACTGATAATATATTAAATATTTACATGAATATCAGTATAACTTTGGTAGTTATTTGGACAAGCTGTTGTGGAGCCTCAGAGCATCACTGAGATTTGAGGGTTACTGATCTACAAGAAATGACATACCTGTAATTTGCTATATAGGTAATTAACATGTGAGTAATTTTAAGAGGGCTTAGACAATAAGCTAAAGACATGATTTTCAAGATTACAACTGAGACTAAAAAAACAACACCTCACAATGGAGTTAGTCTTTAATAGACTAGTACCCATAACATTTGAAAGAAGTATGTATCAGTGTCTATGCATGTTACAAAATAGCTTTTGATATATGTGCAGAACATATTTTATCCTTAATTTAAAAAACACATGTTGTTGTACTTAGCCCTTTCCATTCACACTTGTGAATATTAGAGACAATATATTCTTTTAAAAACAGAATTTCATTACAAAACTATGTGCCAAACTGAAAATCTTTATAAGTTTTGGGGTTTTTTTTCACAACATGAATTCCCCATTAAGAACCATTTTCCAGCAATATCAGCCCTTTTGATTTTCCAGTTTCTCATTTACAGCTTGGAAAATGTTAACATGAATAGTGTATCAAAATGAAATAGTAATACTGTAGATGCATGCATGAAAAATGAAGATAATTTTTTAAGGAGACAAAGTAAGCCGCACTGGAAAAAAGACTGGCGGAGGGGTGGGGGGGGGGGACCAGTTGAGCTGTATTGGATAGGTTGTATTTGTCTGAAGACTCCAGCAATCCTTTTTCTGTGAAGCAGGTTAGATGGAAAGTACCAAGATGCTATGGTGACCAATGTGGCATAACACCTTACCCTAGACAGAGAGGTTTTGTATAAGCATCTTCTGAATGACGTGAATGAATTAGGAGCATATGTTCAGTGTTCAACAGTAAAGTAGCTCCTTGGGAGGACAGCAGCTGAAGACTAGTGATCTTAGAATCCTAAATGACTTTTAGAAATGGAAATCACTTAGCTACTTTTAAAAAGCACTGTGTATTTATTTAAAACATAAATAGACTTGGGCCTGAACAAATGCTTAAATAAAGATAGACAAGAAGAACCAGCTCCATTTTCTTTTCAGAAAAGCAACAGTCTTTCCTACATACTGAAATATTTTTACTTAATATCTAATAGGCTGACTGTAGGATATATAGTGGTTTTTCTCAAGCGATTTATAGCAAAAGTTTGAACCATTTTATACAGAGGATATGGGTTGATTTCTGCTCCTGTACCTCCCTTCCCAAGGCTTTAAGGAATAAAGCTTCGTTCTTTAATGGTGTGCAGAGGTGTTACCAGTCCCCAGCTTCCTTGGAATTGCAGTAGGTGATGGACATGCAAAGCACAGGCTCTTCAGAACACTTGGCACTAGTGAATGCTGGTGAAAATACCGAAGTCCACTTCTTTGAAGGAGTAGAAGAGTTAGATTTCAAAAAGAAGCTGGGTTATCCTTACTAGTGGGAGGCTTCCAGGGGAAAAAAAAGCAGTCCTTTGAAGACTCCTGTTGTTTATTGTATGAAATTGCCACCATGGTTCATTGCTCACAGAACTTCTCACTTCAGTTCTCTACTCTCCTCCTCTTCCTGCCCTGCAAATCTTGGTATTTATTTCTTTTATATCTTTAGTGCAAATGGAAGTGTTATGCTCTGAATCTTGTTATTTCAAGATTTCTAGTGGAGCAAAATTAAAGATGAGACTGAAATTGCAAAGCAGCCAGTACATACCTCTTTCTGCTCTTCAGGAGTTCTGATCTCTCCCTGCTCCCTGCAGGTGCTACACCCACTGGCCCTCTCACAGAAAGACACAACAGCGAAGTGTAATTGCCAAGGAAGAGCTTGTCCCACTCAGCAAATGGGATACACAAGATGGTTCATTATTGGGCTTCACTACTGTCATCATACCAAACTGTAGATCCTTCACTCTCATTAAGCAGAGGTAATATCCAAACCGCTTTAGTGGCAGGAAAAAGGCTCTCTGTCTTCATAGTTTGGTGTGACATCTGTATCTCTTTTGGCTGAAGATGCAGGGTTGGTAGGAGATGTGGTCTGCAAGTATTAAAAGAAGTTCTTCTTTTCCAGAGGGAAACATACTTTTGTTGTTTAACTTTGAGGGATGCCACAACGTGTGATAGATTTGTGCAGACCTCTCTTTGTAGGGCTGAATGTAATGGGAGTTTGGCTAGTATGAAAGAGAGGATTGTGGTAGGGTTATGTTCTCTCTCAGCAGTCTAAATTACTGTTTGTATTTTGTTTTAGTTCTCCATAGTTGTGGCATTGGTACCATGAGTAGGTCACCCTTGTAGAGTAACCTCAATTAAAAAAAAACCAAACTACAAAACCCCTGAAAACAGCCATTCAGACCTCTACAAATGTGGAGTTATTTGAGGTGATATTTTAAGTTTTAGTTTATATTTCCTTTCTATGTTTCGTATGCTGCTGTAACGATTTGCTTTCATCACCTATATTCTTTCATCTTGTGCCATCAGAATGCAAGTTTGAGTGTGTATACATTGCCATGTAGTGCTTGCAGTGCTTCATGGAGAGATAGATATATTCCTGCCCATCTCCTTCCTAGAAAACTCTTCTGTCTTGTGTTTGAATTTTGGGTGGACAGGGGCTTGGCCACTGCTGAAATTTATAGACAAATGGGAGTTTAGAGGTTAAAGGAGGGACCGTACCCTCAGTTTGTCACTGGCCATGTGATGCTCATCCCTGAGGCAGCATATACTGTACCCAAAGTCGTAATAGTGGCTGTGGATGTGCACACTACCTCAGTGGGCAGTGATGTATCAGATCCTGGGTCCATCCTGGAGGTCCAGTCAAAAGCATTAGGAGACAGGGCCAGAGACAGAGCTAGAGACAAACTACAACATGAGTATGAGAGGTCCATCTAAAAGACAAGCTGCCTACAGCAAGATCGAAGGTCCAGACAGGAGACATTCAGAGGCAGTACTGGAGCCCCTGACACATGCTGCTCATTCAGTGTCTGATTGCTCAGGCCTGAGTAGAAATGGGTCTCTTGTGCCATGGGTGTGCATGGAGGTCCCAGGTGGGGCTGATCAGGATTGTTGGTGCCCTGGCAGGTATACAGAGCACAAATACACTTAGTGAAGCCATGCTTTGTAACAGTGGGGTAATGGTTAAATTCCAGATGGCAGAGCCACAGCGCAGGCAGGTTTTAGTTTTTACACAATCACACCAGCAAATATAGTCACCTCAAATACAGACGTATGCCAAACAGATGACCACAGTGACAAATCATGGGGCTAAGTGTCTTCTCAACAAAAAGAAGGGAAAATTAGAGACATTGACATGACAGATTACTCACCTCACTCTCATTCAGGTGTAGAAACAGCTCTCTTTCTCATGTTTCTTCCCCACTTTCAATTGCCCCACGTGAAATGGACTTGAGCTTCCAAAAATATCAACAATCTCAAAACCAATACGAAAATATTTACTTCTAAACCTCCCATTTCACACCTCCCCCCCGNTCTGCCTTTCTGCCAATATTTTGATTTCTTGTAAAGAAAGGGCAATTTCCAGGGTGAACAGTGGATTCTCTGTCACCTATGGGGATGCTAAGAAACTAAGTTGGTTTAACAAAACCCTGACAAATCAGAGAATTTCCTTTTATCTCCCAAACAAGACATGATGCAGAAAGAAATACATGGAGTGCTTCTGAAAGAAGGCTCAGTTTGGTACATGAACACAAAGGACAGTATCTTTAAAAGTGACAAAATATAGCTAGGATTAAATTGCTCATTTCTTGGGAATTACCCTTCCACGGTGGGGGGGAAGTTAATTTTAAGGTTTGTGAGTGCACTGGGATAAAGTCAATACTCCCACCTACTGGTCTCATCTAGGAAAGCTTTATCTTTTTCCCTCTTATTCTCTTTCATTTTTCTTGTTTATATTTCCCCCTTTTTACAGTTTTTTTGGTATTTCTTTTTCTGTCTCTTTTCCTTTCTCTGTTTCCATTTTTCTCTTTTTCTTTATGTTGTCCTTTTCCCTTTTTTCTTTCCGTTTTCAAATGGAAGCTTCAATTTTCCATCAACGGTTCTACAGATTCACACCAGGTAGAAGTAATTGTTCCAGCAAAGGCATAGTATTGGAAAATGCACATTCTTAGAATGACATATTTGTGCATGTCTGGCACTTGTGAAATAACTTATAGGTGCTTTGCTGTTGTGAGTGGAGCAACTTTCATCCAGTCACAACATTCTGATAGAACAAGTACTAACAAGCAGAAATGACAGTGCCTTACAAATAAGTCAAGTCACCCCTTGACTCATGTTTTCAAAATCACTCAATTGTACTCAAATTCTTACTTTATCTGTAAGTAAGATAAACAATATAATCTAAGGAAATTTTTTTATTGTTATTATTCAGTGACAGTAAGGATCCTCCATGTTTCCACAGTGGCTTTGATTTGTTCTTAAGGACCATTTGTAACTCTGAGTAACACACCCTACTTGAGGAAGGGTGGCAGAAGGATGACTCCAAGCAGTCTTATTTACTTAACAGATGACTTAATCAACTCCAGTGACTTTTGAGTACTTTTGCAAGTAGACACATCTCATGTAAATGTGTACTATGAAGACTATAAAGCCTCACAGAAATTATTTGTTCCATGTACCTCCAAACCATCTGTTAAGCATACTTGCACATTCATAATGGTCCTAGCTGTCCCAGCTGCAAGACAATGAGTGATTCTTATTAAGATGCTCAGCTCAGCAGAAATCCGTTTTGCCAAGTAATCCTTACACATGCAGCATACCTCCCACACACCTTCCTATGTACTGTTCTTATTTTTTGCATATGGCAATTCTTCTGTGTTTTGATTTTCTTCACTGTTTGGTCTGAAAGCCAGGAAAAATACTGAGACACTCTTTACATGAGGGAAACACAGTATTTTACCTCAAAACATTTTGACTATTTTCACTCTTTTACTTCCTCGTTTTTGTAACTCTGACAAGATTACAGATTATTTTTAGAAATGTTAGAGAAGAAACAGCAACACTGTTAAAAAAAAAAACAAACCAAACCTCCTGATCACTTGTTTATAATTTAATAGTAACTACTATAAATGGCTCTCTATTACTGAGTTACATTAGTGCCTATGGGCTCCAAGCAGGAAGCACATGAGGATGAAATGACTTGCCCAGATTTGCACTGCAACAAGAGCCAAACCAGTGACCAAACCCACAGCTCAGTCTCAGACTTATGGCCTAACCTTTGGACTGTGCTGCTCCCCTCCCAGCCAAAAAGCACATTTCCATGGGCCTTAATAGCTGGTTGGTGAAACCAGCCACGCTTTGGTTAATGAATATGAACTCAGAGCAGAGGGCTGATGCCTAATAAACGGTTTCATTTAGAATACTTAAATGCCTGGGGAAGGTGGCTTAATCACCTAAGAGCCAGATTTCCAAAGTTATTTAAGCATCTAAATGCACAAAAGACCATTGACCGGGATATTCAGAAGTACCTCCCAGTTTCACTCCTCTGGGATATTCATTCAGCAGGTTTGGGCAGCGAAGAGCTTTTCATAGCCTGGCTGGAGTTTTTACTAGGAAGGGAGTGAAAAGGAGGCCTCCATATCACAAGTATGGTTTCCACCCAGTTCCAAGGGATGACGAGGCTTCTGCATACCTCTCCATCTCCTTTACCTTGTAGCTGCTCTAAATGCTATCTTTGGCTCTGCTAAAATTGTGAAGACCCATGAAAAGCTGTGGGATTTTCTGGTGTGCGTTGAAATTTGTGATGCACAATCTTTAACCTGCTATTTCCCATGGAACAGCACTGACTCACTGGATGGGACAGGCAGGCTGCTTTCCTCTCATCTCCCCAAAAATCCTGTTTTGGCTTTTTAATGTCCTGAAGAAGTACTGCAAGCAGGGTGTGACATCCATGCATCCTTGCTTCCTATTACAAGCTGTAGGAAGTGAAGATACAGGCTCTTATATCTGTCAAAATGAAAGTAGCTTTGGTGACAATGCTTATGCAGGCTCCATGTCAGAGGGTCCTATGGATTTACCCTCTCATTCCCACTTTTACAAGAAAAGAGTTATCGCCCACCATTGTCTGTGCTGTGATAGTAGGGTGGCTTCTTGCTGAAGTGTTAATTTTGTTCTGATACAAGCAATGTGTTCCTTTATACCCTTGCTTCCTTTAAGTAATTGTTTGGGCACCAGTCTTCGGCTCAATACAAGTGGTCCAATGGTTCCACCAAAAATCTCTGACTTGGGTGAACATTAAAAATAGCAGTAAGATGTTCAGCTTTCTCAGCAAGCAAGACTTTCCTTACCTCTGTTGGTGTCAGTAAGTCTGCCAGTATGTATGAACTGTATGTAACTCTACATCCCTACTGGGTGTTGTAGGTTCCATCTGCTGAACACACCCAAGAGCTGGGAGGTTGTAGAAACAGCACATGATTTGTAAAGTGCTCCAGGATGAAAGGTATCTTCAAGGCAAAATATTTTGCTTCATTGGATAGTCCTCTAGCTGTATAATAAAGTATTAGCTAGCAATGTTTATACATATAAGATTTATCATGGGAAGATTGATTCCAAACTTAGATTCATTGTGCAAGAAAATGAAGAGAAATCAGTCATGCTGTCAATCCAAATTAATTTTCTAGCACTTTTTCTTCTGTACCAGACAGTCCCCTGTAAATACACATTTCCTACCCAGAAATGTCCTTCAAACTTAGCCCTGATGCCAATTTGAGACTCAGCTTCATCAACTAGCGCAAAGCTCCAGTATTTCTCATGCAATTGAAAGAGAAATCCTGTCATTTTTCAAAGAAATACATTAAAAGCCCTAAGTATGGACTATTGCTGTGCAGTTAGCCTGTCTACACTTCTGCTATACAACAAGCTTTTAGCTTGGTACTTCAAAAAAGAAATATATCTTGAGATGTGTGTATTCCACCATAAACCTTTCTCTGTGAAACCACAAGGTTTTTTGAGCTTAACTGCCAAAATACAGGAAAAATTTTCCTGGATCAAGGAAATCCAGACTTTACAGTATAAGCATGCACAGATATGGGTCACAAACAACTTTGACTTAGTCTTTCATTAGCTTTTTGGAATAATTGATGCACTACCATACTTGCAGTTGTAGATGAAATACAGTGATTTTAAAAAACATGCTTTATTTTTTTGTTTTTTCAAATCTCTCTTGGTTTCAGTGAATCTAAATCACTACGTTTTTACTTATGGAATTTAGAAATAACTACTGGGGCCACGTTGAGGTGGGAAGTCAGTTGCCACTGAAATGCTACAGTAACACAGAGTGGAAAAAGCCTCCATTTGCAGATATTATTATTTTAAATCTGCCTGGTCCAGAAACTGGTAACTTTTCCTATATTCTTTCAGAAATGTTACATTAAATAAAAGCAACTAGAGATAGTGAAGTTAATTACTGGAACTGACACATATGAAATTGTTTAGTCTTGAATCTGACAGGGATGTCCATCAGTTTTCTGTAAACAAACATGGTAGGTATTATTTCTAGACAGGATATGTCAAGTTTTATGCGTGTGGGCGTCTGCAAGGGCTCATTCGTCAAATTGGCAAAGGTGTAAAAGGTTTTAATGACCTCCTAAATCTCCTTCTCTGGCTGTCGTGGTGGGATGCCTTCCAAGGTCAGTCACCTAAATAAGCAGGTTCACTTGTATTGTAAACAATCATAGATCAGACTGAATGATAATCACTGGTGGACCCTGGAGCAGAGTAAGCTATATATATCACAATACTTTCTTGTCAGGGCAGTACAGGTCAGCTGTGTTTGTTCATGGACATATTAGATTTTTAGTTTTCCTGAGCCTCTGCATCTTTTACAGTAGTCTTGTTTTCCCATTGTATTTGCTGTCTGGACAGGATGTTCTACAAGAGGAAGTGCTCCTTGTGGAAAAGGCGTCAATTAGTTGTCCAACTGACCCTCATTGCTACTAACTAACTAACTTGCAGACACAAGCTTGATTTGTTTATTTAGGTATGAGCTTACACTTACTTGGTTTATTGCTTTGCCCTACTGGTAAAGCAGCAAGGCTTAAAAGTTGCAGACTAAAACAGGCAATAATGCAAATTTCCATTTCCACAATATGTTGTCCGCTATTTATTTTATATGTAAGATAGTTTTTTAATGGAAGAAGCATTGAAAAGAACATGGCTGGTCAACAAGGTTAATTAATGGCTATGTTGGCAGGCAGCTTTGTTTGAGGAGACCAGGATGCTGTAATCATCGGAGACTTTCAAGGTTTTGTTGAGGAAACGGGTCATTGAAATAATACAGGATTTCAAATAAAGAATCTGATAAATAAAAGAGGGGGAAGAATCTTCACAGCAATCTAGTGTAAATACCAGTCATCAGGAATATGATACATTAAAGCATATACATGTTTGGTGTTCATTTCCTCAGAATAATCTATTTCAATGCAGAGGAAAGCAAACATTAGAATACCACAGGCAGTTTTTAAAAGATCTCCTGGTCCCTGGGCAGAGTTCTGGCAGTCAAGAGGAAGCTCTGCTTGATCACACAGCATGTGTTATGAACTGTATTTGATTTTATGGCTTTCCAAAAACCTGTCCAAAAAGGAGGTTGGTCGGGTTTTTTGTTTCTTTGGGTTATTTTTTTTCCCCCTACCTTCTTTTTGCAAAGGGTCTCAGCCATCTTAACATGTGTTTTTTCCTCACCCTCTTGACCCAGGCCGGGGAGATATTTGCCAAGAGGATATGCAGCTCTCAAAGGCAGTGACTAGAGTGCAGAGCTCACTAGTTGAATTTGAAATAGTTGGGCTTTTGCTCACCTCTGTCTTCTGGACTCCTCATTTTATCTCCACTATTTTAAATTATCTTCCTCTCTGCTTAGTGTCTTTATTACTGCAGCAGCTGAATTTGCCACTCTACCATGGTAATGGCAATGTAGAATAGCTTCTTCTAAGATGGCAACTCTACAGACATTTCTGAAGCATCTAGTTCAGCCACTCAGAGAAGATCCTTTGTGAGATGACCAAGATCCATAAAACTGAAGCAGGATCTTCCACTTGAGTGACTCTCTGTGGAGGGATGTCATTAACTTGTCCATTCAAAATTCACACATACCTTTGATGGTGTACAAAGAAAGATTTCACCTGCTAAAGAAAATTCAGTCACAGTGTCAGGTGAAGTGGGAACCGCTGAAACACTCAGAGACTTTAATGTTGGTGTTCAGCCATAGTTGCATATGTTTCATCTGTCATTACTGCATCTGAGGAACACCAGTGAGTTCTTGTCCTCACATCAACTTCCTCACGTCAAGATTCCTGATTTACAGACACTATGCCAAGGTGCTGGGTAAAGCCACGTACATTTGTGTCCCATTGCTGCAGGGTCTGTAATCCCACAGCAGTGAACACAGACTTTGGTCCTAGTGAAGTTGCATGTGGATCAGACCTTCCCCGCTGCTGTAATGTGAGTGTAGTAAGGCAACCTCAAGCACCATTTATGGTATGTGTGGAAGAACCCAAACTAACACCAAAAAGAATGATTTTGCTTTCAGAAGGGCTGCCAAATGGGAATCTTTCAGAGGATAACCCTTTGATATGGTTTCCATTACTCAGGTTTTGTTTGCTTGTTTTAAGCAGGGTGTCCTTCACAGCTTGTCAAAGTAACAAAGTGGATGAAATTATGAAAATGAAAAGCAAGTATTTGTCGTTTGGTTTTACATCTTGTGTTTCAGTTGAAATAGAATGAAAATGGAAGAAAAATGAACAAAATGGACCAAAACTGCTGAGAGTTTTATGTCGAGCTGCAAGGCTGACCGTACCAGGGGCAGCAAAGTGTGTGCAATTTTGTAAATACCCAGAAGACATGGCAATTCCTGCAACATGCTGTGTCTACTAGGCATTTGGAACACCTCGACGCCAGTCTCCTGAGGCAATGTTTTAAAAACTCTGGTGTTTACTTGGTTCTGCTATGTTGATGAAAGTTACATGGTTTTGAAAATTGGAATGAAAGGGACCTTCTTCCCACACAGCTACACTTGCAAAAACCAACAGGAAAAAAAAGAAGGGTGCCAAAAAGGGTGGAATGAAGCTGTTCTTTGCCACAAAATGTCGACTCCATCAGCACACACTGTCAAATCACTTTATTATAGTTCCATGGCGTGGGTGTGTTGTTTGCCGTTTTGTCATTGTTTCATTGCGGAGTCTTTTCCCTCAAGTCCTGTTTGCACCATCTGTGGTTGCTGCACATTCTGAACTATCCAGTAGAAGAGTTTGTATCTTTACCAAGATTTAACTGAAAGTAAGTCAGTCTGTTTGTTTTGCATCGTTATAACCCAAACATTTTCTGATGTCTTATATAATTACATGAATTGCTTAAGGGCAATACAAGTTGTTTCCCAAAGATTTAAAAGGCCTTCAGAAAATAGATTGTTCTGATGTTTTCCATTTTTAGCTAAAGTGCATTTGGCTCAACTTTTAAAGAGTAACAGTTTTCAGGTAACTGGCCCAACAATGTAAAAAAGCTCCATTTTGAAAGATCACTCTATGTCCATACACTGAAGGTTGGGTTGGTTGGAAGACACACAAATTAACCAGTCAATTCCCTCTATGCGAAATGTTTACAGGGCAGAAGATTTGTAAATTTGGATTATTTTTTTCTCTTACCAGATTTAAATATGAAAATCATTCTATGATCCCTCTAATTACAAAGTCCTATATCTCATAATAAAATCTCATTGCCAGAATGGGATGGATCCCCCTGCTGTTAAAGTCACTTAAAAAAATTCCTACTGGTGTTGGTGGTATGAATTTAGATTCCCAAACCCTCTTCTGAATCACCTGAAAGATCTCACTCATGCTATTGAGAATGACACCATTTACAGAAATAGTCAAAAACCTCCTACACAAAATGTCATGGCTTAGGAATGAAAGTTGAATAAATCAAGCTCAACTAGGGAGGTTTCTCTTGGGACTGGAACTTGGGCATCTGATAAGGCAATCACAGTAAAAAAAAGAAATCAATGGGTCTTTCTTCAGCTAGGTGTACAGATCGTACAAATCTGCAGACCGTGTCTTCTGGATGCTTATAGTTTTGGCCCCTATGTGTATAGGCACAGGGAGCCAAATACAGAACACTGATCTTTCTCTTCTGGATCTATCAGTCTATTTTCTCAGTCGCTTTCTCTTGGTTTTAAATTCTTTACATTGCTTAAAAGGACAGAAACAAGACAGCTTCCTAACGGCTTTCTCCGTACTTCTTTTTAAAAGTAAGAAAACAGATCTGCCACTCAGTGCCTGCCAAACTGAAGTTTAGTTCTGGAAGTATTTCTTGAGTAGACAACGCTCTAAAAATATAATTTTTCATAGCAAGAAATAAAACACATACACACTCTATTCTGTCTGCACTTCTTCTTCTCAAATACAACCACAAACGCATACGTATTGCTCTCTGGAGGCTCAATAACAACCATTGGACCCTGGGCTCTTTCAAAAGCCTGGCATAACACAGGCAGCCTGTGTGCACTCATATATGTATGCACACATGTAAAGCATGAAAATATCCCAACTTCTAGTGATTTCTCTCACTCGCTTCATTATATACCTTTGCATTTCTCTCTAGTTGCATTTTTACACTTGCTTTGTACCTCCTCTAGGCTCAAGTAAATGGAGTAGACAAAGTGCACAGTGCAGTGGTGAATGATGCCTAGACTAGTAAAGAGTAACAAGTTACATTTCAGTGTTTAGGACTTATGTCCCATGTCTTTTAAGGTAGTTTCCCCAAAATAGCTCGGGGAATTCTGAACTATTACAAGATACTGGAAAAAAAATCCACAGCTGCTTGTGATGCCAGCAAAACTGAAAGCTGGTGATCAGTGTATAGTTAGTAGATATTTATAAAATCTGGGAATTTCCACTTTCCTTGTTTGATATTTGTCTTTCTGAGCTTGACTCATGAGCGAATGTTAAAACACCACAACTTGCTGAAGTGTATTTAGTGAAAAGTTCAATCCCAGCCTACTGCTGCTCAAAGGTGATTGTAATCTTGGTGCATGACATGGCAATGTAAGAGTGTACCTGAAGCTCTCCACCATGGACTGTTCTCCCCTCATTCGTGGATGTATAGGTCTTTTTCATCTTTTTTTTTTCTAGTTGCAGCCTGCTGGTAAGTTGAAGCAATTACGAGTGTAGAAATTTGCAGGGGGAAAAAAAAATTACTCTAATGAACGGTCAATTGAAGTTTCCCCCAATCATTGGTCACTATATTTAAAGAATTACTACAGTAATTATATTTTATGGGCATGAGTCATTTTTCTGTTTTTAAAAAAAGTACTTCACTTTACCCATCTCTTTTAGTACATTTCCATTTGGTGTGGTTTGGCTGCACAGAGAAATGTGGCAGCTGGTTACTTGAAAATATTTAACAAAGCGCCAGATTCCTCAGCTCTGGCATACCTGTGGACCACATATATGGACATAATTGCAAACATCTGTCCACCCACCCATGTAACAGCTAAGAGGAGTCATTTAAGAAAAAGAAGGCTAAAAAAGTCAACTTTGAGGGTGAGGAACTGCAGAACTACCTATGTATATGTTTGTTTATTCATAATATATTACCAACTAACAGTCTTCAGAGACGAATTCCTCTGCCCTCACAAGAGAGCCACAACAATGTAGTATATTGTAGTACCACAGTACTCAGTAAACTAAGCAATGATAGGTGAAAATTTTAAGAGGCTTCTTGTCAGTTAAAAAAAGAGACTTTCTATGGTGTGTGAAACAATTAAGACAAGAAAAAAGCCTTGGTGATGCCGTGAAAAATGTACCTTGGAGCTAGTTGTGTGAAGAATAATTCAACATAGATTTTGTGAACTAATTAAATTACTTTATCAGTCAAAACTCAGACTCCAGATCCCAACCGATCTTCTCACCTGCAGTAAGCGGCATTCCAGGGAGCACTGATGAGTTCTTGCTAGTCCCGTTTTGATCTGAACCCCTATTCAAGCCCACCCTGATGCAGGCATCCTTCATTCAGTGGTTGCCATCCAATTCAACAATTTTGAGTCACCTCAGTGTATTTTCTCTGTTCCAAAACTAGTTATGTTTATGATCTATATTCAGATCTCCTTCTGGAAATGAGATGCCCAGAATCCAGACTCACAGCAAAATTTCCTAATTTATATTCTACTCACATCAGTTATACACACTGGCTGTCACAGCAAAACCATCCCTATCCTCTAACCTACCTTCTCTCCTCCGCTAGCAATTCGAATAGCAGAATGGAGATTGTTGAGATCTGTAAAGTCTGCAGACCTGGTAGAGGTGATAGAGCCAACACAATGATTCATTGAACTATATGAACAGCATATTTGGAAGTGAGACAATTTTAAGGAGTTGGTATGCTTATGCAGAGATAAAGGGATAAAGAGATAATGCTTCTTGTAGATTTTCAACTTGTAGATCTGTAAACAGGGTGTAGATGAGTAGCTTAGAACAGTCCTAAGGCTGCTATAAATCCCCTCTAAATTAGATAAGGATACACTGGGAGCTTAAGGTATGTTTTATGATTGAAACAAAAGTGGTTTGCAATCATCTTCCTCCCCATCAATTAACTGTATACATGCTACATATAGCTTTGTACAAGTTAAAAATGTATAGCTCACGTTTATTTCTTTCAGTTGGAGACTTTTCCTTGTTCACCAGTTCTGCCCTATGGATCAGACACGAGCTCTTGTTAATGCACTTGAGGCAACTGAAGACTCTGCAATGTCTAGCTGTCCACCCTGCCCCACTGCCAGGGACTTCTGCCCTTGCCAAGGATGCAGTGAAGTGGAACACCCCAGTGAGGTTGTTCAAACTCCTTCAGAGTGAGACTTAATCTGTATGCAAATATTTTAAAGCTAAACCTGAGTTTACTACATATGTAACCAATCCACAATGAATTACCTAAACTAAATACTAAGTTCCTCCTGCATATTTATCTCCTCCTTCTCTTGTTAGACTCCAGGTTCTCCTGAAAGGGACAACTGTCTGAAGAAATTTATTCTGTGCAGAAAAGAGGTTGAGCACATGGCTTTTCTTGCTATGTCTCAAGGCTCTGTGAAAAGCCATACAGGTGAAAAAAAGATCTGTCAGTGTAGTGTTACAAGAAGCAGAACATGCATTCTCAGCCTGGACAAAACTGAAATTGAGGATGTGGTGTGGCACAGTATTTGCTTGGACTGATAATTTCTGTCTGGTCAAGGTCTCAGTGCTTTGAATGGACGTCATTTGCTGTTTGGATGTACCTCATGATGATTTACAATTGATATGATACCATGATACCATTACTCACTGTACAGCTCCACATAATACATAAAATCTGCACCATGTTGAACGGTGAGCTGAAAATCAGCTCCAATAACTTATTTTGTGGCACAAATTCTGACTTTCTCCCAAAGCCAAAATGCTGTCTTCCATCATAAATGCTACACATAAATACTGTATAATGGGAACAAGGTGTCAGCTAGAAGCTTGCAGACTCTGGTTCGTTCTTAATCTTTTTCTCCCATTTCTTGACATATAACACCATGGTTGTGCTACTATTAGGCTGACGGAAACGTTATTTTGCAAACAGATGCAGTGAGACCTAGATCTATATCAGACAGAAGCATAAGATCTGAGGAAGGGCATGAGTGTCACTCACAGATTGTTACTGATCAAGCAATTGCCAGTTTCTTTGCAGAACTGAGCTTCCACAATTGTAATTTCTGTTTGAATAGAACAGCAGGACAATCTTTAACATCTCACTCATGGATAAATATTGTTAGAGCAACTCCTGGTGAATAGTAATTACACCTCCACATAGATACTGAAGCTTCTAGCAAGAACCATGTCCTGAGCACAGACTGGAGCAACAGACTTTTCCCTCTTTGCATTTATTTAGTTATCGCAGATGCTTACAATTGAAGAAGCAATGATATTGTTGGTCAGAAATATAACGTCAAACATGATTTGTTATTAACCATTTCATTAATAGAGAGATAGGGAACAGAATCTGTATAATTAACTGTAAACTCTGCCATCCAGCTGTTGTCTGAAGTCTGGTTGTTTCTACCAATTCTCCTTAGCATGTGTTGCCCTTTGGAAACTTGACTATGAAGTCACAGCATGAGAAAATAGCTGGGCATGAAAAAGTCTGTATTCAGTTAGTAACTCTAGTGGTTTCACTGCAGATGTAGAAAGCATCTTGCCACACAGAACAATGAAATCCTTACATACATACTACTGAAAAATCTTTCCTTGGTGAGTGAAGGACAGTGCTTTGGGAGCTGTCCGCACAGGACATGGGTTCGACTCCCTACTCTTCAGAGACTCCGCATAAATGAGGTGGACACAGAGTTTTAATTATTTTTGATATTTCATTAATTTTCGGTAATTAATTTTCATTTGAGGTCTTCAAAGTTCAAGACTTTGAGGACCTCTGATGTCATTTCCAGAACCACAGGGACACTGTCCTTCAGGATTAACCAACCTTCCTGTCCAGCAGGATTACCAGCTAGTGCTCCTATAAGACTGTCAGACAGATACACAAGATCATATGAAAATAATATTTTCAGCTCTTTCTACCTCCAGAAATATGAGTCATGAGCAAAAAAAGGCAGATCAGAACGTGTTGTCTAGTATTTGACTGAATTATTGTGATTTTGACCTTGTTATAATTTTTGGGTAGAGGATGGCCCTAATGAGGAGTGACCAATGTCCCTGAAACAAAAAGCAGACAGTGAGCACATCAACATGAACTCATTGCTGTTGTGAGAGCTGCTAGCTGTCCCCCTCCTCACCAGTCCATGATGATGGGAGCTGAATCAGCAGCAGAAGTAATTTTCTTTTCATCATGCTTCATGCATCTCCTCAGGGCTCAGTGCCTGGGAGGATGAAGCCAACCAGTTCAGTGTTCCCTCAAGAAGTTGATTGCCAAGAGGAATAGTGACAGCACCATCACCTGACAGAAGAAGCATCCAAAAGAGGAACATCTGCAGCAGGAGGGTGTAGAGATTTCTCCTAAAATCCCATTTCTTCACATTATGGGGCATTGGGCTCCATTTTGGTTGTGTGGTGAAAAAGGCCCCACAGATGCCTTGGGAAAGAAGCTGATCCTGAGGCTGGGCTAACTAATTCCTCTGCAGCATGGTCCATTCCTTGGCCATCTTAGAGGAGCCTTACAGAAGGAGAGTTTCTGCTCAGCTACATCAGCTGGGTTTATCATTTGTTGCTTCACCTACTGTATTTGTCTGAGTAAGGGCTGAGAACCTGTTCCCGTTCGCTATTTATCCACTTAGTGGGATATTTAGTCCTTTTGGAAATAAGGAGTAAAGGACCAGGTAAGGAACCTACCTAAATAATGAAAATAAAGAATCAAAGTCTCAACTTTGTGGATCCACTGGCTTCAAAAGATTTATGCCAAATGATATTCTGAACTGAGCTATTTTGGGTTGGCGTCAGGACTGAGAAAATCACATAGATAACAGGGTCCAGTCCTCCACCACCATATCATACCTTTCTCTTTTGCAGTCCCACCAACTTATCAAGCAGCCTAAATGTGTAAGTAGTTGGTTGTTTTTCTTTTTTCCTCTGTTACTGTAATGTCTGATTGTCCTGATTATTAAAAATCTTGTTTCCAGTCTAAATTGATGGATCTTATATTCATGTTATCTCAACAATTTCTTGTGGCAAGTATCTTTTCCCTAATTACTTTTCTACTAACTGGTGCACACAAAGAAGTAACATAACTGCTTCTAGTACCTGAGTTACTGGATTGAGTAAAGCAAATACCTTCAGGCTGTGTGGCCTCTAGGCAGCAGAGCCATACTGTACCACCACTAGCTGGAGCCCTGGGAGAATTAAAACCACATTTGGTTCTGGCAGTTGAGTCCAGCAGCCTGAGCACGCTATTGATGTGCCCGCACAGCTTCCAGTTCTCAAACTAGGTCACTCTGAGCATTTATGCCACAATTTTGCTTTGTGTCTATATTCCTCCTTTTGAAATAGGTTCTCGACCTTCTTTTCCACCTTTGCTTTCCAGCTTAAACATCTTTTTTCTTGAACAGAAGTAATCAGAATTGTATACTACATTTCAGATGAAGTCTCTAAATTGTCTTATGCCTGACATAGAAATATTCCACCTGCCGCATCCTGAGGTCAGGATCACATCCAACTTGCGGATCATAGTCATTCTGCATTTAACTGGCATATCCAGTTATGCCTCTCTCTCCTCCATTGTTTCCAGATGTGTTTTTCAAGCTGAACTTATTGTTATTCATCCTGAAGGGCTGGATTTTGCACTTTGTGCTATTCACTTTCATTCCATTTCCATTACTTCTGTCCTCAAGGTCATCCAGTTCTCTCTGCATGGTATTCTAGTCCTCCTCTGAATTGACAGTGCCTTCCAACTTCGTGTCATCAACACATTTCATAAGCTTACTCCTGCTTTTTGAGCCAAAGCCAGCCCTTGAGGAACTCCATTAATAGCCTATCTCATCGCAATACTTCCTCTCTTGACACAGTCTGCTGTCATCTCTGCTCTAACCAGTTTTCTAGCCATCTTACAGTTTCTCTAGTAATCCCTTGTTTCCTTACCTAAGCAGACACTTTCTCACCTGGCACCGAAACAACTGTTTTACTGAAATCCAGAGCACTGTTATTTCCTTTGTCTAGAGAAAACAGTAATCTTAAAGAAAGCTATTATGTTCGTCTGGCATGAGAAGACTATGACCAAATCAGACTCTAAATGGCATTTTCCATCTCCCTGCTTATCTTTACTCTTTCCTACAAAATCTTTTCTACAGAATTACATGTTGTTGCAAACTAAACAACCACTAGACCACCCTCTCCTCTTCTTATCCCCTTTTGAAAGATGAGTGTGGTGTTTTCAGTTTTCTAGTCATCTCCTCTGTCTCAAGTGTTGGGGAGGGAGAATTTATAATGAGTTGGTGATTTCATCTTCTGCTTTCCCAAAATTTCTGGAGTGTAGATTAACCTCTCCCCTCCAAACCAAGTTTGATGTGGCACTTAGAGCTCTGTTTCACCATAAGACTAATTCCCTCTGGCCATATTGTATCTCCCTCTGTGTCAGTATTGTTACATGTGAAGGGAAACAAAAGACATGGTGTGTCAGTTTAAGGAAAGATCATTATTAATCTCCACCCTGGCCTAATGCATTGCTGTTCACTTGCTTCTTTTGTGCTTGATTCCTAGTTACATGCCTGAAAATTTTTTTGGTATTTATTTTATTTCCTCTGTAAGGTCTAACACAGCTTGACTTTTTGGCAATTTGTACTTAATTTCTGCACTTTGACCTCTTAAGATGCTGCTTTCTCAGCTGATTAGTCTTTCTCCTCATTCTTTTTAGGCTCTCTGTTATTATCCATGTGATTTTTAAGGTGGACTTTAAATCAGTTCCGTTCTACAAGGTCCCCTCCTACTTTTACCCTTACTTTGGAAATAAGTTCCTGATATTTTTTGAACCTCTGACTAAAAGCAATCTTGATTTTAAATAGCTGTTTATATACACCGTTTTCAGTGTATATAAAGAATTGAATGAGTCCTTTTTTGAGGTAATTAATCTTTATATCTTGTATGAATCTATCATTATCACTCCTAGTTCTATTTTATTCCTGAATTTTCCTGACCAGTTCAGAGCTTGAAATACCTTAGGTTTAGTCAAAACACTATCCTGTGCCCGTACAGGATGGGGGACTCCAGAGACATGGAATAATACCACAGGTATTAAAAATTTCATACTAATGTTATAAAAAAAAATTGGGTTATTTGTTGAGAAATATTCACGCATACAGAGAAAGAGTATGCAAGTCGATGCGACACTAAAAGAAATCTATGAGTCAAGCCATTGTACCAACAAAAACTTGAAAGGAAATGAATCCACCTCTCTCCCAGCTGAAAAAACCCAACCAAACGAAAAGCTTTTTTTCTTAGCATTGCTTAATTGACCAGGTGACACTGGGGGATTTGGACTAGATGATCTTTTGAGGTCCCTTCCAACCCTTAAGATTCTGTGATTCTGTGACTGAAAATCTGCCTTGAGCAGACCACTAGGTAAGAAAGTACCATCTTATGTAGTTGGGTTTGTGAAAAACACCGCACTTAAAGAATACCTAATACTTACACAGACTTAAATTTCAGATAGAATTGCCCAAACCCCATTCCAAATGTTTCACTTCTGCTTTGCCAAAGAAGCAAAAAAAGCATTTGAAAGAGTTACTTCTCCTGCTTGACTTATTGCTACTCATAATTTGGAATAAAGATACTGGACAGCAGCAAATGTGAAAGTGTGTGAGTACTTAACAAAGACCTCTATTATGAAAGATAACCGATGACGGTTGTAAGAACAGCTAAATTTAATCTTTGCTGTTCATGTCTAGACCTAATCCAAATTAGAGAAATGGAGGCCTGAACTGTTCTCCATCTGAAGAAAATTAGCACAGGCTAGCACGCAGAATGCCAAAGCCCTAACAAATGTGTGCTATTTTAAGTAGAAATTTTAAAGTAGAAATGTCTGGGGTGAAACATTGAGCCTTGTCATACAAGGCTAAAACCTACCCAGCTCCCAGACAGTAGAAGAGAGGTATAGGAAGACAACCTTTAGCACAGCTGACGTCAGGATAGGACAGAACTGCATTTCTGATGCTCATAAGGGCTACACCCCTTGAGCTGTATCACCGAGAGGAAGGAGGACTATAGTGTTGCTTCCTTCCAGGCACACTGTCCAGCTGAGCTGCTTGACTCTTTTCCAAGGGCTATACTCAAGGGAACACTAGGAGACATCCTGCCTCTCTGAGGCATTACAACTGAAGCATTTCACATGCACAGCATGAAACACGAGGTTCTGGGCAAGATTGTGCATAAAATGAGATGTCTAGTCACAGAGGAATACCCCAAGCTAACCTGTGCATTTGCCACAATTATTGCTCCTTGTTATATATCATGTCTTTGGGAAGATCATTATGAGTCATTAGATTAGGAGTTCCAGATTCCTATCAATAAATGCATTCTAGCACCCTGTGTCCTCATGGCTGTGTTATTTCACACAATTCTCCCTTACTTACACAAAGTATTATCTTATCTAAGAGGATGCAAAACAGTCTCTACTGAAAATGGATACTCACTACAGGCCAATGCTTTTGTGGGCAATTTTCAAAAGCACAAATAGAGGTTTAGCTCTTAAACCTCCATCAAGCTGATGCTTCCCTACCCTTACTGCTTCTTTGTCTCCTGTATGTGGGATTTTTTTCCTTCTCTGAATGTGGAAAGAGAAACAGAACAGATAATATGGCAGATTTTGCCCTTTATATAGACACTCATTTTTTATTTGCTCGCAAAATACACAAAAAATTATCTTGTAGCTCTGACACTGATAGGTACATAAGCTTCAGAGAAACTGCTACCCTGGATTACTCTATGAAGAAGTGTGCTTGAATGTGTGTGAAAGGTTTCCTCTTCTTTTTCTTCTCTCTCTTGACTACTGAGGGAGCCAGAGAAGACATGCCAAAATTAGGAGACTAAAATTATTTATGCATGTGCCCACTACCCACTGAAATTAATAGAAGTCAAAATGCCTTGCTGGTTAGGGAGAAATTAAATGTGCTTTTAATCTAAGCATGTTAATTCAAATCTATGGCAAGTAAAGGCTGTGTTGATTCTGCTCCCAGGCAACCTCCTACAAAAATGCAAACCAGCTACTTTGCCTGGATCCTGGGATAATTATTTGGACTCTGGAAGTTAGCTTTGTGGCAAAGGAAACCATTATGTATCCAGCCAATCTGCATGTTACATGCGCGTTTGCTGGCTGTGGAAAGCCAGTGCCCATCCACGAACATGCAGTATTGATGGCATAGCGCACTTCAGTGACAAGTGCCTCCTGTGTCTCAGGTGAATGAAGTAGAATATGTGCCCTTTTCAAACTAGTGGAGACCAGTTTGTTGCACAGATGTATTCTCTTTCAATGGTGTCTGAAAGCAGGACAAAGAAGCCTGACCATTACTCATCTTTATATATATCTGATTTTATTCCTCAAAGCTTTCAATCACCTCTAAGGCTGCTGGCTTCAAAACAATGCCAAAACATAATTCTTTTAAATTTTAGGAAACTTGCTGGAAAAAAAAGCAATGGCTGCCAAATATTTTTAATTTGTCAGATCATCCTAACTCCGTGCTGTGAACTAGAGCACAGTTGTTTTCATTTAGAACTTAACTCCGTCTGAACTGAGGCATGTGCGTATATACCATAGATAGTAAACCTTCAGCCTTTCCAGAAGTGCCTCTGAAGCCTGAAAGGTTTAAACACCCTTACTTTTTTTTTTTTTCTCACCTAAAGGATGGAATAAATGTTGCTTCTCGATCTGGGTTTGATTTCAGGCAGTGTTAGTAGAATCTCCAGCATTGTAGTGGGGAATTGGCTGGAAACACACTCGTCAAGGCCAGGGACACTGCCCTCCTGAACATTAGTTTGCCACAGCACAGACGCAGTGTGCAGCTGATGCAAATCACTATTTGAAATAGGGAAACATCCAGCATTTTTGCACTGTGGCCAAGATAAGCCTTTGTTTCTGCCACTTAGCTCTGGGACCCACCCTGCGGAACTGATGGGAGGGTTTAGCTCAAGTCGTGGAGTAAGTCGGCCAAGGCCAAATTCTGGTCTGAATTGTAACCACGTAACTCTACTGAGGCAACGTGGCTGAACAGGTGTAACTCAGAGAATAATAAAAAAAGCAGTTTTAAGCCAGACTTTCAAATCAAAGTCTTTATTTTATCCTATGTTTTCCTTTTGTGGCCCCCATTTCACAAGATGCTGAGTTGCTGCAGTTCTGCTCAAGTTCAGTCACCATGCACGGAGCTTAGTGCAGCACAGGAACTGTATTTAGGACCTCATGTACTCCTGGGCCTTAAGGCTGACCAAAAAAACCCCTCAGGGATAAATTTGTAAATGCTTAGTATTCAGCTCAGATGCCAGAGTCTTACAAAGTGCTCATTATAAATCTTGTGGAAAATCTGACAGCATAGGGAAGTGTCTGAACTAGAGCAGAAGTTGGGTTTTCTGTGTGCCATGAACTGCTCTATTTTCAAAACCTTATTTTAGGATACAGGATTTTTATCAGTCAGTTGGTAGCTAATTAAGAGTGTGCTTTTGTTAAAAAAAACATAACCCCCACCGTATCTGACTGATCATCTGAGAGTGGAACAGCATCAAATTATTTTCCTTCATATGGCATGTCAAATGGATGATAACTTGCAAGCCAAAGACATAAACACTAACTCACCCACATAATTTTATTACTGACTAAAATAAAACCATATGATGTTTCTGTACAAGTGCCTGAAAAATTAGTTCACTAGATTCTGGCAATATAAAGTGTCCCTAACACTTTTGTTCATATACTTATAAAGTCCAATGAAAAATAGTGATCGTTATTTTCAAGGAATAGCTGGAACACAGTTCCCCCAGAACAGAAGTTACTTCAGCTGCTTGCCATTACTGCCATCAAGGATAACTCAGAAAATGTTCAAAACGTAGTGTATACAATAAACTGAATTTTATAGGTCTTGTTCAATAGACAGTGAAGTAAATGAAAGGACTCAGATTAAGTTCAGCGGATTTTGGATCTGTCTCTCTGCTTCACACCTAACATTGCAGCTACACATTCAAGCACTACCAACACTGTGTGATACTCACAAAACTTAGAAATGGTGCTACCGAGTTTTAGGAGTGAATGTACAGTCAAGGCAATATCTATCCAGAAGACAATTGCTTCCATCTGTTTAAAAGAATGACATTGTTTAGTTATAGTTACATACTTTTATAAGAATAGCATTAGAAATATATGAATTCTGGCTACAACACTGTTTTAAAAAACTACTGTTATTTAGCATAGTTTGATTTTTCCAGGCAACAGAGCAAAATATAAATTAATTTGAAAACCTGCTATTTCAACTAGCACATTTGAAAAGAAAATATGATTTATGCAATATCTTGTCATCCAGGGATCTTGAAATGTTTTACAAATAAGAATGACCTTGAAATGTCCTCTTATTACCTCTACCCAATGGAGTGAAAATGTGCTTCTTACTCTGTTGAGAGACTTGCCACGTTTGACAAGCAGAGCCAGGAACAGGGTCTGTAATGGTATTACTGTCTGAGTGCTTTTTTCTTCTGTGGCATTGCCTATCGCTTTCAGACAGATTTGGAGCCTTATAGAGCGAAGCCAGCAGGCAATGTTTCTTATTATATATCTACTATAGTTAGAAACAGCTGTTTGTGCCCAACACCTTAAAATTAAAATTAGCAGAAAAGTCAGTGAGACTGACAGGCCTGGGACAAAAGTCTTTTAGTACATAAGCTTAGGAAATGTCTTGTAACTGTCAGGTCCTATATTCCATAGATGAGGTACTGGAGAGTAGTATCAGAAACAACTGCAAGGAGAAATTTTGAATTCAGGGTAAGATTTCAAGCTGCAAGTCTTGGCACCCGAAGGAACAGTTGGGATGTCAGGTCTGTAACACATGGGCCCATAGGTATGAAAAGTTGAGCACCCCTGCGCTGACACTCAGGTGGTTGTGGATTCTGTAGCATGTCCCCACAGCATCCACAGAGTCTTCTCAACTCTGCCACTGGCAAACCACTTGCTCCTCATCCTCCAGCTGCCTAATGTCTCTCAAAACAACATGCACATGCACACACACTCACTCATATGCACACAAAGTGCCTGCCGTTTGCCCATCCTGTTTGCTTACATTCCCACAAGCCCAAATCCAGCATCAAGAAGACTGCTGGTAATAAGTAAATGGACTACAGCAAATTGTTTCTTTTCACAGCTTCTCTGGGACTTTTAGACCTCTGAATCTAGGACCTACTAAGTGAATTTCTTAGCCATGGCCAGATGCTGCCTACTGGTTCCTGTGATTAGTGATGTTCTCGATTAATGGCTACATTATAGAGAGGATGAGATGTGTCCAGTTGCTTTTCCCCTAGGAACATATGGCGATGTCATCAAATGGCAAATACATGTGTTTTTTAAAGCTAAGGTCTATTCACAACTCTGTATAATATTTAGGTCATCAAATGCCTGTGAGTTTTTTTAGAGAATGATTTTGATTGCAGCATGTTGATTTCCCTGCCATCTGCAGTTAGGGAAATGCTGGCATGATCTGCACCCACCGCTACACACTGGCTCTGATGGCATCTCTGGGCATCTGCCTTGCCTTCTCATTCTCAGACATCACTGGCCTCCATATGACATGAGAGATAGGATGTTTATGTATGAAAAAATCATCAGAGTTTCAAAATGCAAATAAGATGTCCAAGAATTCAGAAGAATTTATAGGCTACAAAATCAAACAAATCTGGACATTTTCTGAGCCAAGAAGATAGAAGACAGATGCTATTGACCAGAAAAAACTATTTTGGATTTTAATTCAGAATAAAACATTCAGAAATGTAATCACAGGCAAAAGAAACCTACATGTTATTTCATGGCAATTATTTTAAATAAAGTACACCATTTTTTTCTCAGCCTGATCTTTGACACCAAGACAGAATTGTACCTGAAATGAAGCAGTGAAACACAATTAGCCATTTTATGTACCAATGGTAGTGCCAAATCCATTCAGCTCTAATAAAAAAATTGTGGACTTCTTGAACTGACAATAAATCATAGATTAAGATGCCTACCAGAAACAAATACCAGTCCTGTATTTTTACAAGTAACACTTGAAACTGTAGCCTCTCTGCCTGTTCTTTGTTCTCCTCCAACCTTCACTCCATCAAAACAGTTGATTTATGCCTCTATGGTCAGAATTTCATTACCTGCTATTTAACTCAGTGGAAATAAGCCCTGTCTTGAGCAATCTGGAATATGTGAAAAATCGAAGTTTGCTTTTTGATCTTTTACTTTAGGATATCAAACAGAAACTCCTTTTCTCTCTGAAGCAAGTATCTTGGGGGTGCTTTTTGTGTTTAGGTTGTTGGAGTTTTGCTGCTTCTTTTCTTTCAGCAACAAGGAATGGAAGAATGAAGAAAAGGGATATGGTTTATAGCACTTTTTTTTTTTCTCCACGGGCGTGCCCTATATGACAGACCGTGTCCCTGGAACACCTTGGCTCAAATGTAGTAGCTGTGGGTGTGGTGATTATTTCCTGGCACAAGGAGGGATTTCAGGAAAGCACTGACTCTGCCTTCTCCACCCAGGCAGGTTCCTGACCTCTACTTACAAGTGACAAGAGACCTGGTGTGCATAAATCCTACAGGATCCTTTAGGCGAAACCACTCACAGTGTTTGCATTGTGGGACTGCTTTCTTGAAAATATAAATGTATGTTTTGCATGCCTGAGGATACCTAGTTTTGAATTATAGAGTGCCTTGTGAGCAGTTGTGGCATTTGGTTTGAAGATACTCCCCCTGCCTCCCTCCCCACTTCCCACTTCGTGTTTCAAGTTCAGCTTTTCAAAAGCTTGTTACTGAAAATATTCTGATAGATCTCTGGTGGTACTGACTAGCAGTAGCTTTGCAAAAGAGAATAAAAGATCATTTTATAGACTTCAGCTTCTTCCTGGAATTGCTGCTTTTTTCCTTTCACCTTTTTTTTTTCTGCTTTCTTGGCAAATACATTTTAAAGGGA
This sequence comes from Urocolius indicus, assembly GCA_013401255.1. Taxonomy (NCBI): domain Eukaryota; kingdom Metazoa; phylum Chordata; class Aves; order Coliiformes; family Coliidae; genus Urocolius; species Urocolius indicus. Next base: position 134,214 of record WBNH01008179.1, read on the forward strand.
GAGAAAAAACCAGTTTATGAATTTATTGCTATATGGGGCTGTTAGATGGGTAGCCACAGAGATCAAAGTGCTCTCTGCTGAACAGGTGTGGCATGGAAAGTGTCAGTTCTCTCTTTTCTGTGTCTAAACTCTGTGCTGAGGGAATATATTTGTTGGGCAAGTGCCTTACACAGCCAAGCCTGGAGAGAGCCTGAACTAGAAAAAGTCACACTGAATAGAGAGAATGAACATAGCAGCTATGTATCCAGACCAGGCTTATATATATGGTCAGATAGGGTTTAAAAGTGATAATAAGCTAATTCTAGCCCCATTCCTTTCCACACACCTGGCTTCTCCTGAGAGGCAATGGTAGTAAGTAGATCATCATCGGGCGAGTGATCTGACCTTTGTGGAATGTCAGAAGTGGGCTGGACTGGGAAAATGTTTTGCCTCATACACAGACCTTTTGTTTTCTTTTTCTAGAAAAGAACAACAGAACACCAACTGTGGTCAATGTCAAATAGCAAAACACTGTATCTGTTCAACAAATTATCCTTCCCTCTTCTTTGTGGTGAAAGACCAAAGTACTTAGATTAATCTTGGCAAGGAGACTGTGGTGGAGAAGAAAGGCCAAGGAGTAACACGAGCTTCAACTGGAAAAGGATACACCACGTTTTAGGCACATACCAGTGCAGCCTTCCTAGGGGCTGCAGCTTCTGGTGTCTACTGATACCAAGCAATTGATGATTTGAACCATGGCAGTGGAGCTGTTGCTAAGAGCTTTGGAGTCCTAGGAGGAGTCTGTGAGACATCTTCACCAAGCTAAGCATGACTTGGGTTGGCACAGGGTCAAAGCAGTCAACCAGCAAGCCTAGTCTTTGGAAGCCTCAAAGTTTAAATGGGTTTGAATAACACTGTCTTTGTTTAATCAAGTCCTGGAAAAGGATAAGCCTGTAAAGATCAGAGCAGAAGCATCTGAGTCTGAGAAAAGGAGGTTAGGGGAAATCAAGGATGAAGTGCAGAAATGGGCTATGCCTTCAAAAGCAGCCTCTCTTCCAAAAAGTCTTGGTTGGAACCCAAGATTCCTGGTCATTCCTCATAGTATCACAGAATGGTAGCGTTTGGAAGAGACCTTTAGACATCATCTAGTCATTGACATACTTCACACTCACTCACATCCCTGTCATAGTGCTACTATTTACCGCTACCACAGCTTACCAAATTTACACAAAAACACCCCATTGACTAAAAGGACATTATTGAGTTCTGAAGACCTCAAAAGCAAGACTGTGCAGACCACACTCACATCCTTTGTCTCATGTACGGATTATGGTAAAGCCTTTAATTGCATCAATGCAAGCTATCTGTTCCTTGTTGAAGCAGAAGCCACTCAGGTATAGAATAACCTGGTGGTAATAGTAAGGATCAACAAACTTACTTGGCAAACTTCTATTTGATTTTTTTTTCCTCATTGTACAATGGTACCTTTAGTTCTTGCTTATTTACAAGTGATTAATATAATGATGAATATTTCTGTGGCAGCCTTACTTCCACACAGCCTGTGGTTTAATGGCAGCAGGACTCTCTGGAGATGAGTCCCTAATGTTGGCTTCTGGCTCTGAACATTTGAAAGGTGAGATGGTTGTAGTATCTGCTGTTGCATGCACATAAACCAGCCCTGCAGGTGAAAGTGGTCTTCTCCAATTTACAGAGGGAAACAGAAACACAGAAAATGAATCAACAGTAGGTAATGTAGCAATATCAGCTAAACTCTTATTATAAAACAACAGCATGCAAGTAGAAATTTGAGTATATATGACTTGGGTAGATCAAAATCTGTTTCCAGAAGGAGGTTGGAAGGTGCCTTTCTATTTTACAAATTCTGCCAAAGATCAGATTTTTTTTCTAAAAAGATTTGGCCATTATACTTATTCCAAAGAAAGCTGCAAGATTTGGGGGAACTGATGGGGAAAGTGTCTATTTTGTTGAGTTTTGGTTTTGCTTCATTCATGCTCAAACTTTCCCAAAATAGTCACTGTTGGAAAGAGAACAACCCTGGGAAAAGTTCAGCCAAAAAGGCTGAAGTTTATGAAAATAATAAATAACTGAAAGTGAGCCTTTAGAATGGAAGTGTTTAGAGGAACTTAATATTAATGCTTCAACACATAGGTGCTCCACTGTATTTTTGAGTCAGAAATACAGAATACAGGAAATGAGCGAGAGAAAATCACTGTGTTTTTTCTCCTGGTGTATTTTTTAATGAAAACCGGAAGAAAATAGCAAAGATGTCACATACAGTACGTGATACTGATAGAGTTGTCTTAGACCAATGACACATCCTTGTGCCTCCGGTGACTCATCTTTGGTGGGTAAAATGAATTATAACTGAAAGTGGAAAGGTTCTGTACAGTTTATACCAAATGTTACAAAAACCTAAGGCTCTGAAGTCAACAGATTGGTTTGATTCAAGTAAGATTAGGTCTCACTGAAGGCAAAAGTATTTAACATCATACTACAGTATATTAGTACATGGTAAGCCCATAATCAGGTACCTTCTGCAAGTCTGCAATGGGGGAGATGAAAAGAAAGAATGAAATAATGTAATTGTAATTAACTGAAGGTTGTAAATTCAAAATATTGGTAACATAGACATGAGTAAAACTTGGGAGAAAAGTAAGGGATAATAGATAAAATTAGAGATCACAATTTTTTGAGATTTCATTTGATATATTATTAATATATTTTAAAACAAGTTCTTGCTTACTTGTGATGAATACTTCTTGGGAATAGCTGTTTCTACAGCTTTCTTGGCTACTTCATTTCCACAGAAATGCTTGGACCCTCAGTTAAGCAACTCCTAAAACAAACAGACCCAGAGCTTTCAAAATGGCCATCCAAAAGCATGTGATGTATATGTACTGTGGCTCAGAAAACTTGTGTGACCTTACTCCTTCTATTGATTTTCTGCTGAAAAACTTGTTTAGACACATGAATTGGAAAGCAAATAGAAAAAAAAGAGTACTATTTATCTTATTTTCCTGAATTTTATTGATGTGAATGCCTATGCATATTATTTGCAGCATTTGTCTTTTCTCTAGCATTGCTGTTTGATGTTCCACTGTTTAGTATGAATGATCTCTCCAAAAGGAAGGACTTTGGGATTAATAATGGATAAAAATGGTGGAGCTCTGGGTTCCTGTGTGTCTGTGTCAGTGTCTTGAATAAAACATGGCCAAAACCTGAGGGAATGCTTTTTTTTGTTTTGTTTTGTTTTGCAGCCAGCAGCTAATCCCTCTCCCTTCCTTTCTACTTACTCCTGGATGGAGGAGAAGAGAAGCCTACATGGCACTCCACACCAAGCTCAGGAGCTGCCTGGGCAGAGCAGATTATAACATGAAAGCTCAGTCATTGATAAATACCACCTTGCCTCCAGAGAGGTACAGCAGATGTAGTCAATAAGATTATGGCAGATACATTTCTTTCAATTCATGGCATTCAGCTAGGACTGTGAAGTATCCTTATTAGCTCAGCTTGCTCTTTCATGGGACTTGGAAGCAATTATCACCTGACTGTAGAGAAACCCTGTATTTCTCATGAGTCACCTCTTTCGTTTCCATAGTGGTAATCTTCACAGAAATTAACACTTTCTGTGAATCATTCTTTTCACCTTTGGCAACAAACGGAACTCCTGGCATCCCTCGGTGGCCATCAACCTGAACCCTGATCTTCCCTCTGCTCCTTTTGCACGGACTTCAGCAAAAGCCAATTTGACTCGCAGAACGTGAGATCAAAATCTGTTCTTACCATTAGCATTAGCAATGGTCTAAAACAGGAATAATTTGCCAGAAGCATTTGAATGCCTTTGAACCTGGGGCCAAAATGGCAGAGTTGGAGGTCTGGCAGGATGTATACAACTCATGTGTAACCAGGGAGTGGACTGAAAGCCCTGGCAGCCATCAGGAGGGCTCCTAGGCTCCAAGAGCCTTAAGCGACTGATGAGTTACCAACTGGCACAGGAATCTAATGAATATGTTCTGTCATTGGACATTTTTTTTTCTAGCTCCACTCTGAGGGTTCAGGGTTTTCTTAACAGATTTATGGCAAAATCTTTCAATGTTTAAGACACATTTCCTCTGAAGCAGAGATAATTCTTTCTATTAGTTACTAAATTGTTGGTGACTTAACTGAGAGTGCAGTTCATAACTTGAGAGATGTGAGTATGAAGCATTCACTCATCTTTTCTCAACAGGGAAGAGGTGGAATCAAAACAACAGAAGGCAAGAGTTACAGCAGGGAAAGTAACATGGTATTGAGAAGAGAATAAACCCTCAAGAGAGTGAAAGAGAAGAGAATAAATAAAAATAAGAGCAAAACTGGGAAATTTCAATCTGGTAAACTAAGTGAGGCCAGAAGAGGGGAAAATTTGACTCCAAGTCCAGTACTGGCATGCATTCATCTAATGCTTATACTGCAGAACAACACAAGAGAAAGCTGTGATTTTTTTTTTTAAGCTTCTTAAGTGATGTGCATGCACATTCCTGTGACTTTTATTTGGAGTTTAGTGTTTGAATTTTTTCCCCAGTGGAACTGAAAATCCTACTCAAAGTACTCTGCTACCCTGGCAGGCCAAGCAGCTCATTGGTGGTGTAATGCTACATAGATATATCCAGTAAGAAAGATGAGTGGCAGAAACAGTAAAATTTTTGGGGGAGAGAGATGTCCTTCTGAATTTCATAGAAATAAAAATTTTTCTTTCACCATAAGTAACTTAAAGGCCAGTACAGACTTAGTATAAGTTTAGGCAATCAGAAGTTAAATGTTGATGTATATACATAAACACTGAGCTGGCAGATTTTTCGTTCTATTTACCATTTCTTTCCTGTTGAGTATACCAAGGGGTTACTGAAAACATCACTTCTGAGCTCATTATGAAGTACAGCAAGCTCCTGGGCAGGGTAAAATGTAAGATATTTCTGTGTCAATAGCTGTGAAAAGAGGTATTGCAGGCTTTCTCCGTAGATTGCACACAGTGCAGGCCATAGAAACTTATCACTAAGCTTCAACCCCGTTACAGTGGTAGGACTGTCCATGTGGACAAATGACCTAGAGATTCTAACTTTTGTCCAGTTTAATAGTCATTTCTACATGTGTCTGTTCCAGTCGTTTGTCTGTGCACTATGCATATAGCATGTATCTTGCCAATCACCGCACTTACATGCACGTATATCCCTAAGTTGACCATTTGTTATTGTGTATACAATACTCAGGGGAAGGAAGAAGATACCAGCTCTTGCAAATGAATTTAAATGCCCTCTTTTCTCTACTGCCTTTGAGATTTTATAAGGTCTAATCCTGTTGCAAGTGATTTTTTTCTTCCAAGAGATACAGCTCATCTGGGAGCGATTGCTCTCCCGTTAGCTTTTCTACATTTACGAAACATAAATTAATATAGACCACATTAACACACAGTTCTGCTAGATCCATTACAAAACCTGGAATTTCTTCCAAGCCAAGCACTGTGCTTTACTTCAGATTACTGTAAATTATGACTGACCCTTTTTGCCCTTTGGCTAATGAGATGTGATACAGGAGATGACCTTTAATTGGACATGGTCAGATCTTTACGTTGACTTTTGATGCTCTTGGCTCTCTTTGCAGCAAGAACCAGCACTACTGCTAGCTTCTGCAGAAAATGCTTTTCTCTCTGATATTTCCATGATGCTCAAAAGCTGCTGTTCCTGTTGCAAAGAGGTGATACAGTATAAAAGGGTACGATCTCAAATGGTGAAAATGCAACAAGCAGCCCTCAGAGAAGAGGAAATAAAGTTGATACACAAGACTCAACAACACAAGCACTGGATTATCAAGGTATCTGATTTCCAGCTTTCGGAAGTTCCACGCATTCTACTGATACCACTTAACAATCAAAAAATCTCTGGATTTAGGTTTTCTTCTATAAGGTCATATTTCGAATGCTACAGTATGAGACAAGTCCAAAAGAGCTCCTTAAAACCACACAATCTGGAGTTGGAGAGCTTAGTTAATCCCAAGAGTCCAAGAAGTCCCTTGAGACTGTGTAGATAAGTCTTAACATTTACTACATGTTAAAGCTTCTAAGGATGGTTTTGTATTCACGAATGTCACAAGTAGTGGCAGAGTGGAAAAGAGATTGAGTTTGTATGAACTCCAAACTCTAATAAGGACTGTGATAATGATAAGAACACAAGAGAAATTTTTATTAATATACAGGCTAAATGAAAGGAATGCATGTGAGCAAAAGGTCCATGTTTACCACTTAAGTTTGACTCATGCATAGTTACACTGAGTGCAACACTGGTTTTGTTCTGACTTGGGGGGTCTGTTGGGTTTTTCCAACTGTATTTAATTTATGTCTAAACATAACCTAGTGAAACTCGTTTCAGAAAGTTACTTACAGTTTGTCAGACAAGCTCACAGGCTCTGGAAGTTGTGTTTGATAATGAGCCAATTCCAGGTTATTTTACATTTTAGGCCAAATAAGCAAAGGCTTTCTGAATCAAATAACAAAACTTTTAATGTATTTCAAGTCATCCCTGACTTTGCATCCTGGGATTGCACAGACTCAGCTTGAGGCTTTTCTTAAGCTAAGCAAAATTCAGCTGTCCAAAAGCAAGGAACTCAAGACTCATATGGGGATAGGCTGCTCCCATTCCATGGGAAAAGGGAATAGGGCTGGGAAGGTGAGCCTCGGGAGACAGTTGTGGAGAACTGGGCTTGCCTCTCCTCCTATCACCTTGGGGAGACTAGGGTAACCCAGCACCATCTAAACCCTGCCTCTTCTACATCTGTAGACCTCACTGTATAAAGCTCTAGGATAAATAAACCACTGGAAACAGATGTTTTACAGCTTTGACAGCTTGACAGCTGCCTACTTGGATGATTTCTAAAGCTGGTATTTGGAATGTCAGAACTTTTTAGTACCATTTACCTCCCATTAATTTATTTTCACATCCAGGGACAAAGTATCCAATATCGTGGGAGGTAAATCACTTTCTATTTGCTTTCTCATTGCCTCTGAAGGTACAATATCTGAATGAGTTACCCAGTTGCAGACCATCACCTATCAAGAATCCAGTGACGTAAAACCAAATGGAAGAACTGGATCTAAAGTTAAAGTTCACACTGAAAATAGTTTGGAGTTATGTGCAAACAACCAATCTATAATTTTCATCGGAGCAAATAGTTTCCACTTGTTCTGCTTGTGGCCTTTAGGGAAAAGGTATCATTTCTCAGACATATATGAATTCATAGACCCAGTGCCCTAAAGGAACTCCAACACAAGTGATTACCTTGTGTTCATCCTACATAAACTCTCAAGCCACTTTATTTGGCTATATTACCCTATGCTTCCCCTGCTAAAAGCAATCTTGCTGGCAGTGCTGCTTTTCCTCTGTAGAAGTAGCCACATTTCAATGACAGGTGACGTAAGCTCTGCAAATAGAGAGCCAAATTCCATGGTAATGCAAGAGCATGTATTTATGACAGCAATGGATTTGTGCCTGCTCACACGATGGCTGTATGAGGTAGACAGAAGATAAAACTGTCTGGGGTGAAAAGCATTATAAAGTATTGCTGACATAGCTATGGCAGGTAAGTTCTACCCCAAGTCTGTTTAAGGGTCTCATGCTAAGTCTTGCAAAATAGTAGGTATTTACACAAATGTATTTCAGAGTTCATCAATAAGTTATTTGACTTTTGTCCTTCATTCATCCCATTCTTCTCCCCACAAAACTGTTAGTGCGTGATTTTTAAAACACTGCTGGCTTTACTAAAAGCTATGGAAAATTCATCATCAATGGAATACTACAAAAAGCAGCATTTAGTCGGGAGATGAAAGGACCACACTTGCAGCATCACTAGACCTGTCTTGGAGCTACACTGCTATAGAGTGTGGCCTCAAAAGCACGTGTATGTGTGTGCAATGAGCCAAGCGGAAAAGGAATGTTTGACATGTAAACAACTATTTGTCTCCTGCACTCTCAAATATAGACCCATTATCTTATCGTTCATTAGCAGACTATTGAATTCACATAATCAGTAATAGTTTCTGGAAGCTGTTTGGCAAGCAGATATGGAAATTACTAACTCACAGCTGGGGAAGAAAAAATGGCAAATACACACGTTGTGCTTGCTCTCTCCACCCACCCCCCTCCACACTCTTCCTTGGACACTGCAGATTTATTGCCTCACAGTATTCACAGATGATGTTTTCATAGTCACTAATGAGGTCCCAGCAGTTCTTTAACAATAACAGGACATTACTACTCCTAAGATATATTATGTGTTTTCCCCATTTTTCTCCATTTTGGTTGAATTCTCAGAAGTGTGTTAGCTTAAAAATCTCCTGGTTTATTATTATTATGATTGATGACCCAGTCACACGATACAAATGACAGCCAAGGTGTAACTTTCAGATTGTTAATTTGTATGTAACTTTAAAATATAATCTTTGAGCATGCTGTTCATGGCATTGTACATAAAAATGTCAAAATACTTGCTTGGTTGTTTTTGTTTCTACAGGCAAGGAGGCAACACAGTGGAGATCACTTTCAGTACTGTTGTGGGTTCATTTTTCCTCACTGCAAGAATCTGGCTTTGATCTATCATAGTTGGCAGTGATACACAAGGTAAACTGAAAATATTTTCTGGTAATACTTAAAATGAATTTGTTTGGACACCTATGGTCCTTCTATGTTTATTCAGCAAAAACAACTAATTTGAATCCTGATTCAGGAAAGCATTTAAACTTTTGCTTTAAGTGTATGTTTAAGTTATACTAACTGTCAGGTAAATCTGAGTATGAGGGCTTTCTTTTTCTTGAATTTGAGTTTTATACATAACCCTGGTATGATAAAAAGGTAAGTTTAGTTCAGGATGTTAAGTAGCATGCTACTTTCTGAAGTCAGATCTAGAAGTTACTGTTGTTAAAGTTTATAATATTTAGATGTTAAAGATGAAGTCATGTTTAATATGTAAATATTTGACAAGCTATAGTATATAAACCTAAGGAAAGCAGAGTTTAGTAAAGCAGCCTCTCTTAGTCTCTGAGGTATGAAATTGCTATCTTCCTTTCCCATGTTTTAAAATCTTGTCTCTAAAGTGTGAATTAAATAGTCTAAAGGAAGGAGTCTTCTCCTAGACAGATACTTGCAATGAAGTCCATTCATAATACTGCAACTGTCCAAGGTCTCAAACATTCCTGTATCTAGACACCTTTAGCCTCAAAAAAACCCAAGTATTCACTGTAACTTCACTGATACGGGACTATACACACACCTAAAGTTAACCTCATACATAGCCTCTCACAGGTTTGGGACCAAAGCACCTATTTGGTGGGAATGAGTAAAGCTATGGTCAGGAAAATTCTCAGAGCTGCTGTTTTCACAAGTAGCTCATATAGCTTACTTAACACTTCCAAGACCCTAAGGTCTGCATGCAGACCTGCTAGGCTTTACAGAAAGTATCTAAAGCAGAAGACAAAGTCCACACCCACAGAAATCAACAGGAGCTTTGCCAACAGGCTTCACATGATCAGAATCCCTCCTCAAGGAATGTGTATCACATCTTTGGGTTTCACTGGGCATTCACTCTGCTATTATTTTTTTTAATAGATACTTTTCCTTAAACTACAGTCATCTTCCTTTCTCTGTTCCCCATGCAGATGATTTGGCAGGGAAGATAATAGGCACAATGGATGAAAGAGACTGGGACTGAGGAGAAATTCCTGTAATTTGGGAAGCAAAGATTTTATTTGGTCTACTTTCTATTCCTCTTGATGTCAACTGGATATTGCCAGGAATTTTATTTCATTCAAAATACTCTGTGCTATGGTTTTGTTCTTGAGAGATAGAGGGGTGAGAGGCTGTAGCTTTTGTTCAACAAACTTTGATGCTGAGTCTCTCTAAGGAGACTGTCATGGCCAGATACTTTCTTCTGTTGAAGCTGGATTAAATGATAGTTAGATTTTAATGCTGTAATTTGTAAGCATGGGTTCTTTGGTCCAGTGCTCTTTTTTAACCAGTTGCCAGATTCCGTCAACACATGGTTCTAATTTTGCCCCACCTCAAATTCTTATGATGTAAATTTTAATAGAAAAGTATCCCTTTGAAAGCCAAAAAGCTTTGTCAAGGAACTTAACATTTCATCAGCAGATAAATTTGCAGCCATTATCAGCAACTTGCTCCTGGCAACACCCCAAGGTACTCTCCTAGATACAGTGAATGTCTGCCCCTTGTTAGCTGTTAAAGATGTAATATTTTCCTTAAAAGTTACTTGCAAAAGTCTTATCCCCAAATCCCTGCTATCTCCTTCTCTCTTTGAACTGTTTAGCCCAAATCCAGCCACTGAAAAAGAGCCAATCCTTTTAGGGCAGATGACTGAAAAGAGTGGGAAAGAGGGGAGAAAATAAGGGAAATGTAGGGGAAATATTTTTTTTCCCCTTGGAATGATAATGTCTTCATCTAAGTTGTTCTGTTTTCCCTGAAAGTTACACTCACACAGCTCTTGATTATCTCACCTGCCTGATAGTGCTCAAACACACACCAGATGGATCAAGGTTTCCATTCCCATTTTGGAATCACTTTTCTTTTCCATGAGGCTCAGCTACAAAGGTGAACAGAAAAACAGAGCACTGGTGATGCTCAAAATTAAGAATATACAAAATTGTCCCATGAGTGGCAGAATTAGTGAAGCCTTACCTCCTGCAGGACTGTCTTTGTTCTTCTGCCTATCACCTCAAACACTTATTCATATTCCCCATAAGCCATATTAGAAATAAACAGCATTTACTGTTATTAGTTCATATTAATGCAGCTATTTGCAAACAGAAAAATATGTATAATGGCTAAACAGCAAATGCTTTTCATCAAAGGTGGGACCAAATGAGACTCTTCTCTGTCTAGCTGCCAGTTTTCTTGGATGTTGTGAGATTCCTGTCCCTCTTCCACATTAGCTAGGAAATGTACAATGGATTTGAAAGCCAGTTAGATTGGGAAAAAATGGATAATATTTTGATTACAAAATCTTTATCTTTGTACAAATCCATGATTAAAAAAAAAAAAAAAAAAACCCAAGAAAACAAAAAGAGAACATGTTGCATCAGTTCATCTAAGTGCATCAGGTGGCCCTGTCTCTCACAGTTGGGGCTGTCTTGTTCCCAGGACAGGCTGTGACTTCTGGTTCCTACTGAAGTCTCAGCACTGAGGTGGAGAGGAGATGATGCTACCGACTCCTTGCAAAACTGCTCACTCCATGGGAGCTGAGGCTTCCTCTGATGAGGAACTTGTTTGGGAACAGTGGTGACATGTTGATGTTTCAATCAGAAAGTGGTAGTGTGGCAGTCATGCCACATAGCATCTGGCTTTGAGCACAAAACAATGTCCCAGGAAAAACAAGGAAATGAAAAAATATGGATATATTTCCTTATCCCTTATTCACATGTGCCATAAAAGAAAAATCCCTATCTGCTTTTTCCATAAAGGAAGATCCATATCTCAGAAAAGGGCTTTGAAAGACTATTTTGGGAGACGGTGAACTGTGGTAGGCTAGGTGCTTGCAGAAGCTTTTGTAAGGGAAGATGAAGAGCCTCAGGCAAATGTTTTTTTGGAAACAAGACACTCTAGAGCCAGATGACTGGGAAGACTTTGCCACAGCAGGATGGATGGAACCTGCCCAAATCAGATCTGGAGGAAAGATGCTGTGTGACTACTCTGTGTTTTAAGTGTGAAGGGTGTTTGGAGGTGAATGTCTTCCTCAGAGTTCTGTGGGGAAGCTATTGCAAGGAGGAGCTTTTACTAGTGATGATGTCTCTCCTTTTGGGTGGCACAGCAGGTGCTGTCTGTCCTTGCTGGTACTTAGCTGCTTATGTGAGCAGAGATGACAGATTGCATGAAGGCCACAGGACTGGACACAGTCCTTCTTCAAAGAGCGCTCCTCTTGCATGCCTGGTACACTGGCTTTCTCCTGCAGCTTTCCTGTCTCATGGCCAGTATGCAAGGACAGAGATTGCCATTCCATTTTACAGGGCATGTTTCATTTCTTTTTGCAGTTTATTAATTTGCAGCTGCTACTGCACGTTAACAGGTATGGTTCATGATGAGGCAGCCATGGATGTGGAGGTTCATCTCAACTCCATCTTCTCCTCCTTTCTGTCCTGACCTCCAGTGGTTATCAGCTTTGGCCAGAAGCAGGGTGGTGAATACAGGCCCAGGTTTTCTGCAGTATCTGCATGCCTTCACCTATGCACCACATCCAGCTGCTTTCATTAATTTCTTAAAACAGTCACAAGTGCTGCCTGCTCCAAAATTCTGCTGCAAAACCTGGTGCTGGCTTTTGAGAAAATTCTTCTTGCCTGGAGATATGTCAGCCATGAAAGTGGCATCTTGCTAGACAGAAGTAATATTTCAACTGAAGTCAAGCAGGCTTTTCCCTAAAAGCAAAGAAATGATCGTTTTTTCATGTAAGCACCTAGTAACATGTTTCCCTGGGCCAGGTGCCCATACCTAGTCCTGGCAGAGGGCTCATCTAGTCCACACTGATCATTATGAGCCTTAGCAGATACATAGGGGCCCACATAAGCAGATCCCAGTGAAAAACTAGGTCCCAGATTTGACAGACAGAGCTGCCTCACCAGCCCTTTTGTGAGCAAGTGCCCCTCATCAGGCCCATCTCCCCTCTTGGGAAACTGAGGCCAAGAAGTAAAGGCTGGATGTTTAAAGCTTCAACGCTTCAATGCCCTGATTTGGAAAGGGACGAAGCACTAGCTCTTCCCTACTGCAGTTGGTAGTATAGGGCCCTTCACATGTAAGATCACTCATTCAGAGCCCTAAATTTAGAACCTGAAGTCCCAGCGAGACAGGAAATACTAGCCACGGGCTGCTACTGCTACACACACAGTGAAAGCGTACAGTCCTGCCGCTGCTTGCCTTCCAGGCAGTTTGTTCTTTATTGTCCTTCCAGGCAAATGTAATCCTTTCAAGATGTTTGTTGTCCTTGATTAATAACATGAGATACCTATAACACAATTTCTGCTCTTACCTACCATCTCTGCTATCAGACAACTTCATGTTATAAAAAGCAACCTAAATGAAACCACACTTTTCATTTTAGAAGCACATTTTCATCTACAGGGTGCTACCTCATTCTGCTGAAAGCTAGAAAATCATCTTAATTTTAGAGCTACAGGACAGGCAAAGCAGAGACTTAAACTCCAAAGATCCTCCCAACGATGTTTTTCCTATTACAGAGTTAATCTGTCTCCAAAGGTTTTGCTTTTGTTTTAGCTGGAACAGAGGTGCAAAGATTAGTAAGATTAAAATAGAATAATAGTTTTCTCAGTTCATTTACATCCTCTCTTTAGCTTTCTGTAACAGTGGAGAACAAGGCAGCTAACTTATCAACATAGGAGTATTCAGTACAATAAAGTATTACCCAAGGCAAAATGTTTCATTTCAACCACTCAATTATTTTCTAGCTACATTCAGTTTAAAAGAAAAGGAGAGAATGGCTTGGCTCAGTTTAAAGTACTGAACGTGAATTGTCAATTTGCAGTTTTGAACAGCCCCTCCCCTCCTATGCACAAATTCATAAATACAGGGATAACATGATAAATATCTCCAGTGATCACTTGAAATTCTAGGTAATTTACCACTGGTAGACCTCTGGTTGGAGACTTTCTTTCCCCAGCTGATTCAATATGTGCTGTTACCTAAAATCGAAATCAGCCTCATACAAAGCCGCTGAAAGCTTTATGTGCTCTGAGAACACACCACACCTAAACGCAGTAGGACTTCGTTTCCTCACCGTAAGAGAGATTGCAGAGAATTTCAAATAACAGCTCGGTTGCCCAATGTATTTTTAATGGATTAACAAAGTTAACAAATGATATCTTATTTCTGGCTCCCTCTGATGTAATGTAATTCCTTCAAAAGCATACTAGATGTTCCAGTTTTAATGACCCTTCCTCTTTTCAGGGAACAAATATACACACCCGTGTTGCTCGATCCTTCGCACCAACCTTCCAAAAAATAGCTGGAGACAAGACATCTTGCTTTTGTCCTAATTGGATTAGAAATACTCTGTTCTAGTTTTAGTTACTGACAAGAGGAATTTTGACAGCTAGAGCACAACTTGAAGTAAACTGAATTAGGTGTGGAAGATAACAGGCCACCTTCCCAGAGCAAGCCACAAGCAGGAACTACAGCTCTCACGGTGTCCTTGTGGCAAGGGTGGCTGCTGTCTGTGTGTGGGTTACACCCAGCCACAATGATCCTAACGGGGGGGTGGGAGGGAACATCTTTTTACTCCCTCCTCCCCCACCCCTGGCCATTTAAACCTGACCTTGTTCTATCCAAGCGACCAATTCAGGCTCCCACTTCTGGTTGGAAGGGCGGGGTGAATGGTTTCCTCTTCCTCCATCCCTTCCCGTCGCTTCCCGTCCCTTCCCTGCTCCCAGTTCTGCTGCACAGATCACTTGGCTGGGAGAGGCAGAGGGGAAGGGTGTTTCTATTGCCAAGAGCTTGAAAAGGTCTGTGAGGATATGTTGTGTGATTCCTGTTTCAGGCAGGAATATATGCAGAAGCAAAGCACAAGGCAGGAAAGAACAAAATGAAAAAAAACCCAACCCCCAGTGAGATGCTGAAGCCTCAAACAAGTTCAGCCAACAGCAGAGACAAACAGGTACCTGTGAAAAGCCTAGGCAGCAGCAGGGCTCATCCCACCCTTGATGAAATCTAGGGCCTGTTTCCTATTTAGAGGGCTGCCAGATCCTTTCCAACCTCACTGCTGGGCTGTCCTCTCCACTTTTCAAACCAGTTAAAACCGTCTCCCTCATAACCCACAGTTTGAAAGGGTTCAGAGCAGGGATGCAAGCATCATGGTCCCCACTGGACAGCATGAAGAATTTTGAGGGCAAAGAGGACTCACATTAGGAAAAGAGCCCCCTCATTTTTTGAGCAAAAGTAAATGAGTCTGAAGGGACCCAGTTGACTGCTTTTTCTGGCAATTTCAATGCTGCACAGTAGTAGCGAAGCCAGCTGAATCTCACCGTTCCTAAGTATCTGAGGTGAGGACTTCCCTATACAGTCAAACAAACGAAGTCTTCTTAGGCCTAAATCACAGTTCTCCACTCATTTTCAGGTCAGCCTTTTGCAGCCTGATGCAATAATGGTAAAACTTAACTGCCTCTTTCAGTCGAAAGCAGGCTGCTTTTGAACCTCCTGGATCAAAAATACCATGCTTCCAAGCACACGCTGCCTGTCCACTTCCAGGAACCTCACCAAGTCCTACACACCATGGGAAACGGCACGATCACATCTAGCATGAGAAATAAAGAGTGACTACCAGAGGCTATTCAGCTAATTCTGACATGCTCACATAGCACCACTGTCCCCTCAGATGCCTCTTGGGAACTCTACCACGTTTCAGAAACATGGTCCTTTTCTCTGTCCCACTCCCGGAGGCTGGCAAGAGGGCTGTGCCAAGGGGAAATCTGCTCTTACAGTGAAGCCAGCACAGCCTGTTCTCTTTCAGAACACGATGGAAAATGCACTTCTTTGTTCAGCATTTTTTACTAAGTGTAAAAGTGTAAAACCCTTGATGGTTTGCCATCTGGATGGAAAATGCTCCCTGTTCAGGGGAAGACAGGTAAAACGCAGAGCATGTGGGTGCAGCCTTTTTTGCTTTGAGTTTTGATGTGGAAAACATTCAGCCTCTCGTGTGCTTACTGCCATATTTACATGTAAGAACAGTAAATAATATTAAAAGATCAACAATAATCCTACAAGTGCAATCAGCAAGCAGTGTTCTGAAACCAGAGTGAGCTGACAGCTCTGTGAAAGAGGAAGGTAAAAAAACACCACACGTTAGGCATGAAGCAACTTTGGAACTGGATGTCTCCAGGAAAGAAAAAAAAAAGGATGTGTTTGTTTGAGGAGACTGGACAGGAGGCAGGACAGAGAGGTGGTGTGGGAGACCTCGTGGGGAGGAGGGCAAGGAAAACAGGAGGAGGTAAAAAAGAGCAAAGGACTTTTGTGAGCTTTTTGGCAGATGCTAGAGCAGGTGGAATGCAGAGTGTTTACACAGTTCATATTTCAATATACTAAGAAAACATGGGGACTCAGGCTCTAAGCTGTTATTAAGCTCCCCTCCCCTCCTGCCCCAACCACTTCTTGAAAATCTGCCTTCAGATCTCGAATGAAACTGCTCTCTGCTTGGACTGATGGCGCTGGGGCAGCGACTGCGCCACCAGCTGAGAAAACAAATTTGAGAAAGAGAGTGTGCGCTCAGGTTAACAAGCCCTGGGCAAGCGAGTTCCCCCCCCCCGCCTTTCCCTGTTCTCACCTCCTATTCCCCAAAGCCCCTGGAAATAGTGTGCTTTGGTAGGAGAAGCTGTTAGGCATCGAATGGCGGATAGGCTGCGGAGCAGCAAGTGGGGAGGAGAGGGGAGATTTACAATGTTCCAGTTTTGACTTTTTGCATAATGAAAACCAGAGGTCTAATAAAATACAGCAGCAGTGACCCTGCAATAGGGGGGAAAAAAAAGAGGAAAACAAACTTTTAGGATAAAATAAACATTGTGTGCTCAAGTAAGGAGTCTATCTCTCTATCTGTGGATACAGACATAAACATGCTCTCCTCTACTAATTCAAATTAAGAAGATTAAATCCAGGTAAGCTGAACACAAGGTAGGTAGAAATGCTTTCCTTTAGCAAATCAGTCTTCAGCAAATTACCCCAGAAAGGAAAGTGGCCTCAGGATTGTACAAGAGGCCAAAAGGTGTTTTCAAACATATTTGTCACTCATCCACGTTCTGACCCTGGTTATTCAGAAAGAGGCCAAAAATATGGTTTTTTAAAGTTCTCGATTCATTCAGAATTGCATTGGCAGGGAGGTTATTGAATTTACACTTTTACTATGTTTTAGAGAGAACTTTCCACTTTGCAGGGCTGGAGCAGAAGAAATAACAGAGCACATGTGAATACCTCAGTGGGCTGGTTTACATCCTGTGGGATGAAAATTACGTTGTACAATAATTTCTGTCATTGATATACATAGTGCTTCTCATCTTTAAAGCAATGTGGAAACATTATGATCAGGATATACTGGCTAGTTGGAGAAGCTGGCAGACCTGTGCAGCACAGAGAGCAGCTTGCATCCTTCAGAGCTCCTGTGTAATTGCAGTCATTTCAGAATGCAACATTAAAACTTCTGTTTTGTGAAGTGGTTCAACTCACTGGTTGTGAGTGGGGCACAGCTGAGAGTGCCACGAAAGGCTCATGCGCTTCACCCTCTTCCTATTCCAGCTGACCAGGGAAGTTCATTTACTGAGTTTGATTCACATGGCTTCATTCTCAATCTGTGATCCTGGGAAAATCATTTAACTCCTTTAACTTCTTCAGTTACTTATCCATAAATTTTCCATAAAGATAGTTTTATTTGAGCTGAGAAGCTCAAATTGAATGTCTATTTAAAATTTTTACAGGAAAAGTAGTATAAAGAAGCAGCAGTAGCAGCAACTTGTACTTTCAAATCACAGAGGATTTCCTTGAAGTGCATTTGTTAATTCTACGCTGTTTACCTGGCTTTTGGAAAGACACATCCTTTGACCACATGCCACATTATTAATGATATATTCACTAATAAAGTCACAGTGCTCTGATGACAATGAAATACAGCACTGGAAATTCAATAACCTGTATCCTGTTCAAGGACCGTGAGCAGACAGGCTTGCCGAGCTCCTGCTCTTAGATCACGTTTGGCTAATGCAAGCTCAGCTGAAGAGCGCTAGTGCTGACTTTAGGCGCCCTAACATAATCTCCCAAATTTGAGAGCAAGGATTGCCATCTGTGGATTTATCATGGCTTCGTGACTTCTGGCCAGCATGTTGAAGAAAATGTACTGCGCTCTGCCTAATTCAGAACATACTTTGGAAAAGGAACGAGAGCTTAATGGACAAACTCTGAACTCCTCCGGCCAAAACCCAGATTCCCCCAATTCCTCCTCTCCCTCCTCCCCCTGAGGAATGTAATACAAATATCTTCTGTGGACAAGAGGCAGTAAAACCATTAAGGAACACACAAGCCATAGAGTAAAATCCAGACTTGAGTTATTACATATCATTCTTCGTTCACTGCCTGGACAATTAACTGAGCTGACACCTTGTTATCCTGAGCTGTGTGTGAGTCCTGGTCCCTCACTGGGACACCTTTTCACCCCAGCAAAGACAAAACTGTAAGTCTGTTTCTGCGAGCTCTACTTAAAGAGCTATGAAGGCAGCAGAGCACCTCAAATACAACAGCACCCTCCACTGTCTGCTCGGGGTAGAGAGAAGTCCACCCGGCTAATTCCCTCTGACAAGATGATAAAACCCAGCCAGCGGAGATCATTCTAATTACAACAGATTATCCAGCTGTTTGAAGAACACAAATTAATATAGATGATGGTAAGTAAGTGATTGGAATGCAGCCATCCGTTTGAACAAACTATAAAAGGGAACGACACTTCAAAAAATGCAGCTCACTTCGGAGTAAAATTAAAGATGAAATCGTAATTAGTCTACTGTGTATATTCTACTATGATATCATTCCAAAGAATGTAAAATTCTTTATGGTTAGTATTTTACCCTTATGCTGTTATTTGACGATACTTTTTCAGTCTCAAGGAAATACAAGTCAGATGTGCTTTCTCACAGTAAACCTCAGCCGTTTTAAGTTAAGAGTGGCTTATAGCCAGAGAGCTATACACGTTTATGAGTCACAGCCCCTTTCAGTCACAAATGCAGGACACTAAACATGACCACCAGCTACTATTTCTAGGTTGAGAGGCCTTTTTGGAACAACAGTGGCAGGACTATTTGATGAAAAGGAGCTGTAAAAATAGACTGGTTTATTCCATTTTTTCTTTCCCTCCCATACTTCATTTTTTACTTCTTTTTTGTTTCACATGTGTTTCTTTTCCTTAAAACACTCATGACTGAACAAAGTTTGCCATGAGCATTCACTGGTGTAAACAAATGGAATGGAATTGCCACTGGGGGAAAGTCATCTCATAAGCAGGGAATGTGGTGCATGTAACAAAAATGTTTGGAGACAAGAGGGCAGGAGAGTGACAGGAAACCAACATAGCTGGAAGAAGACGGAAATGATGGAGATGAAGGATATGATGAGGAAAAAGCAGGCTGCTCCTCCACCTCTGTGGACAGTTTTATCTCCTCCTGTGTCGTGGTTTCGGCCCATCAGGTAACAAAAGACCACGATTAGCCTCAAGTACCGAAGACTAAAGGATTGCTAAAGGGCAGGGAGGGCTTAATTGCCGCTTAAGGTGCAGGACAAAACAGACCAGGCTACTCGGCTTGGGGAAGAAAAACCAGAAAACAATTTAATACCAACTAAAACACAAAACCCCAAAAACCAGAAC